>CAXITT010000702.1:315265-328074 GCA_964033795.1 Lymnaea stagnalis | reverse complement strand
TTTTTTTTTTTTTTTTTTTTTTTTTTTTTTTTTTTGTGGAAAAAATTTAGTGAAATAAATCTACGGTGTAAAAGTGGGCGGGACATTCGAATATTAATATAAAACCAAATAATTTTATAAATGCATATAAAGGATTTATAGGAAAATCTTTACTTTTAGGGGGTTCTTCAAATCTTTATTCAGAAGTCTCTCCAGTGTCAAGGAACTGGAGCAAAAAATGTCAAGCAATCAGTCGAGAGTAAAAAAAAAATATATATAAAATTTTTTTAACTATGAAGATATTGGTGTTTTACTACACGCACTGACCTCCCATGGTTGAATGAATTACGCCTGAAGACCACGGGGCGGTTTTTCCCCAAGCTCTTATAAAATGAACCCGATATTATTTCCGTAGAGGCGGAAGAAAGAAGAAGAAAAAAAATCACTTCTCCCTTCATCAAACCGGATTATTTTTATTTCTCATATTGCAATCTAAATAACCTGCGTGTCCCCAAAACGTTGAGAATTCGGTTATCGGGAGTGGAGTTTAAGCCGTCCGACAGGTCGATAACTTTGTGGATGGCCATTACACAGTTTTCACAGCGCTGTAAATTGTGCTGCTGGGTCATTCGTAAGTGACGGGCGGTTTCTACCCAATTTGGATTGTCGGAAATATAACACCCCCCCCCCCCCAAAAAAAAAATAAAAAAAATCACACCAGCAGCGGATTACGGACGCTAGCCGGTTGTGACGTCACGCGATCGTCTGGTCATGAACGCGAGTAGAAGAGAGGAAAAAAAAAAAGTCCGTATGATGACGCCTTAGCAGCGTTTCCGTTTGCTGGATACATTTTTAATATTGAAAGGAGTCCATTATGTTGTTTTTTTGTACATTTAAGTTACAAAGCTATGAATAAATTGTTCGCTTTCTGACACCATATTATGAAATCCCGAACGTGTGAATGGTCACAGGTTTAGATGAGAGAACCTTTTGGTAGCATATGATACTCGTAATAACAGAACTTTTTGGTAGCATATGATACTCGTAATATCAGAACTTTTGGATAGCATAGGATACTCGTAATAACAGAACTTTTGGATAGCATAGAATACTCATAATAACAGAACTTTTGGATAGCATGGATACACACAATGAGAGAACTGTTACAGTATATTGTGAATTGTGTGCTAAAGGAAATATTATACGATAATTCAGGAAAATATAGCATTTTGTAAAACTTTGTAAATATTATTAAAATACATCGATATTTAGTAAGCTTTTTCTTTTCACAATATGAACACATTAGAGGGGTCGGAGGGTGAAACTTAGAGAGCACTTAGTGGAATGGGGGGGGGGGGTGCAAGGGGTGCATGAACACCATTGGCGGTTACTTTTGTTGATGTCTATTACAAACATGACTTAATGTGTGAGTTAGGCGAGTTTTTGGTAGTTCACCTCGGGTGGCATTTCGTTAAAATGTGCCACTGCCGAGAAGCATTCGATTGAATAAACATCATTAAAAAAAAAAAAAAAAGTACCAATGGACAGATTACGAGAGCCACTGTGTCTTATCATCAAAAGCCGACGCNTTTTTAACGAAAAAGGACCGGGGCCCCCCCCCCCCCCCCCCACTTTTTTTTTCCAATGCCGCCCCTTCGCACGGCCTTGCTCATCATTGACAAGGACATTTCTTTAAGTTTGAGAATCACTGCCATTTACAATTCCACACCTATCATATGTTCGGGTCTATAAATAAATACATAAACATATGTGCAGTCTAGTAAGCAATATAATGTTTCTTTCCCTTTGATCTTGTTCAAAGTCAGTTACCGTTCTTATTTTAATAAAGGGAAAACACATTGAGCATTCTTCATAATTTCGATTTCTTGTTTTTTTAAATTAAAAATGAACTCGCCAAACTACTTGGCTCCTCCTTCTGCTGTAAATTTTACTTTCCAGAGAAAAAAAAAATATGTAGACCCCCCCCTCCCCCGACCCCCCATGACGTCAAACACATTTTTTACTTTTAAACATGAAGTCAAAATTAATTATCCAAAAAAAAACAAAAAAAAAACCCCCATATTTTCGTTTTAATAAAACATTTAAATCATTAAAAAAAATTAAATCTTTAAGATCAATTTATATATTTTTTAACATAAGTCGACCTTTTTGTTTCTCTCATAAATAAATTTGAACTTTACTTTAAAAAAAACAACAAAACAACAACATAAATTTAAGACTCAATGCGCACCCAGTTTTGTGTGTCTTCGGTATGAGATAAGGTCCTAGTTCCTAGTTTTCGGATTTTTTTTTCCCCCGCTCTTTGCCATGCGCGTGTTTGAAACATTCCTGGGTCACTGACAACAATGGCCGCCCGTCTGATGAATTATGCACAGCGCTACGGTAGGTATCGGTGTCAGAAAGGCCAAGGTTGTTATCGAACTGATACATGTGGCTGTACAGTTCCTTTGTGGACATCTATCAGAGCCGACTTCTGTACATCAGAGCCAAAAGAGCATATACATCAGAGGCAAGCAGCACTATATAAGAGCCAAACGGTTCCATGTAAAGTTGAAAAAGCCCCATTCTATTTTCCCCGAACCAAAAGGACCTTTCCGAAAGGAAACTATCTCAGAGCCAAAACAACCATAACAATGTATCCGAGCTGATTGGGTCGATACCAAAGCCTAAAGATCTTTTTTTTTTAAAGAATAAACTTGCCATACATCAGAGCCAAACGGTCACATGTCAGAGGCAAGCTGTCATATCTTTCAGATTAATAAGACACGAACCAATTGTGTCAATATGACAATATAAGTTACGCTTTGATAATCATTAAACGTTTCGGCACATGCCTTCATCATTAAAAACAAAACACATTTAAATAAGTATATATTAAATTTACATAATAAATATACATATCCTACCTAAAAAAGAAAATTGGAGAGGGCGCTAAAACAAGACAAAAAGAAAAATGTCAAATTTCAGAGCCAAACGCCCATATAATAGTGCGAAAGTCATGCATATGAGCCAAAGGATCACGTAGCAGATCTAAATGGCCGAATGTTTTAGCCAAACACTCGAATATTTGTTGTCAAAGACCGATGACATTGCCAAAATGCAATTTATAATGCAGTCAAACGTTTATCATACCGAAGCTATACCACATACCCACATACTAGGATAACAGTGTCAAACATACCACAGACCCACATACCTGGATAACAATGTCAAACATATACCACAGACCCACATTCCTGGGCAATAATGTCAAACATATACCACAGGCCCACATACCTGGTCAATAATGTCAAACATATACCACAGGCCCACATACCTGGTCAATAATGTCAAACATATACCACAGGCCCACATACCTGGTCAATAATGTCAAACATATACCACAGACCCAAATATCTGGAAAATGATGTCAAACATATACCGAAGACCCATATACTTGGATAACAATGCCAAAACATAAACCACAGATCCACATACCTGGTCAATAATGTCAAAAATATACCACAGGCCCACATACCTGGTCAATAATGTCAAACATATACCACAGGCCCACATACCTGGTCAATAATGTCAAACATATAAACAAGAAAAAGCTGAGTCCCCGCAAACAATGAGTCTGACCTTCAAATTGAACCAATAAAGAGGTCAGTGACAATATCACTTATTGTTTCTTATAACGGTCCGTCTGACTGCCTTAGTTCCCACGAGACAACCCTGATTTAAAAGAAATGCTCTCCCCTCGGCACGGCGAAACACTGTCACCCACTGCCCCACTTTGGGCTTACAGAAGAATACAATACAAAGTTTACGTGTCGAGCATGCAGGCCAGATGTCCTCAAACTGCGGCCCGCGGGTCAGTCCCGACCCGCCAAGGATTCTTAACCCGGTCCGCCTTGCCGCTGGGGTGGGTTGGTGCGGGAGGCAGACGAGCAGGGACAAACATGAAGCCGGTCACTGACCATCTCATTTTACAAGGGCCAGTCAGACACTTCCCATTGATTTACTTATGCAGGGGTGGACAAACTTTTTGTACGAGGAGGGCCACATTGACAAATGTAAAGCTATTGGGGGGCCGCATGTATATTATGTTCAATATTTACAAGTCAATAAACATTTCCCTTTATTGAAATCGGTAAACTTGCATTTTAGCATGACATGACACAAGTCAAGGACTGTTAGAAAAAAAAATTAGAAAGAAATTTGATCAATGTTAAAACAACCATGATGGAACATGAAATACTATAAATTTCAACTAAATAAATTTAAAACAAAGTAATTTTTTTTTTTTTAATGCCTTCGAGGAACGCATAATATCAGCTTCCGGGCCGCATGCGGCCCGCGGGCCATAGTTTGCCCACCCCTGCACTAATAGGTTGATGCTGATTCAAATAACCAGGTCCGCTCTTCCCATTGAAACAATAATAGGTAGATGCTCATTCATATTGTTTTTTTATTTGTACGTTTCTTCTTTACAAATAAGTTATTGATTGCATAGGAATTTGACACCTCAAAAAAAAAAAAAAAAAAAAAAAAAAAAAAAAATTTTTTTTTTTTTTACTTTTTTTTTTTAAAAAAAAGTTTTTAATTGAAAAAGAATATTAAACCACAAAAAAAAAAAAAAAAAAAAAAAGAAGAAAAAAAAAAACTATAGCCCGGCTCCCATCGGTGTCTGCGAAACGATTGAGTCCTTGTTTAAAAAATTTGAGGACACCTGATGTAAGCAAATGTAGCACAATGCTGTCGTCAATTCTAAGTTCCTTTGTCTAATCAATACATTTTACGCGTTGACTTTAAACATGGAATACACGGACGATAACTTTTTGATGACATCATTGACCCCCGAATACATGTACAAAATAATCTCTAGTATAAAGTGTATTATGAATGGGATAGAAAGTGCCACACTATAATCTAAGTTCCCGCCCCTCTCTTGCTACGCCAGTATTTGTGTAAATCGTACATGATATACATTTACATATAAACCAGGACTGTTGAAGATTTAATGAGGACGGAATCTGAAAAATTAAAACAAATTGAAACACATTGCTGGGTGGAAGAACTGCTCGGTGGAATCACTGCTCAGTGGCAGAACTGCTCAGTGGAATCACTGCTCGGTGGCAGAACTGCTGGGTGGAAGCACTGCTTGGTGTCAGAACTGCTCGGTGGCAGAATTGCTCGGCGGAAGAACAGCTAGATGTCAGAACTGCTCGGTGGCAGAAATGCGTTGTCAGAGCATACTTCACGACCTTTGAGTCAGAAAGTATTTTTAAAAAAAAGAAAACAATAGAAAAAAATCTACAAACTACAAACGCAGTTTTTGGATTTCACACCCTTTTTTGTGTCTGTCTGTATGACAGTCTGTGTCTACCATGAGACTCCCCTCAGCCGACTCTCTCCGAAATGTCTGTCTGTATGACAGTCTGTGTCTACCATGAGACTCCCCTTAACCTACTCTCTCCGAAATGTCTGTCTGTACGACAGTCTGTGTCTACCAGGAGACTCCCCTCAACCTACTCTCTCCGAAATGTCTGTCTGTCTGATAGTCTGTGTCTACCAGGAGACCCCCCCCTCAGCCTACTCTCTCCGAAATGTCTGTCTGTACGACAGTCTGTGTCTACCATGAGACTCCCCTCAGCCGACTCTCTCCGAAATGTCTGTCTGTATGACAGTCTGTGTCTACCAGGAGACTCCCCCTCAGCCTACTCTCTCCGAAATGTCTGTCTGTACGACAGTCAGTGTCTACCATGAGACTGCCCCTCAACCTACTCTCTCCGAAATGACTGTCTGTATGACAGTCTGTGTCTACCATGAGACTCCTCTCAACCTACTCTCTCCGAAATAATGTGGAAAAGTAAAAAAAAGCCAACCATCTTTGCTAAGCAACACCGGTGTCAAACGTCATGAATGCGAATAAGGAGAAAATTGACCAGACAAATAATTCAGCTTTAGGAAACAAAAAAGAAGAGAGGGATGAAAAAACAAAAACAGTTTTGATAATAAATTTTTCTTAGCGACACCAAAACCTACCGACTTCCTTCAACCCCACCCATCAACTTCCCTAAACCCCACTCATCAAATTCCCTCAACCTAAACCACCAATTTCCCTCAACCTAAACCCCCAATTTCCCTCAACCCCCCCCACTAGCTCCCCCCCAACCCCCCCCCCCCAAACCACAACTCTTCCATATCCAAATTAGGTTATACCCAAATGAAGCACTTTAACAGCAAGACTCTAATTCCCAATCAGAATCACAGCTTCTAAGGCTCATTCGCCGGCGTGAAACAAAAGATCCAGCTCCTGTGACTACATAAGAGTANCCCCCCCCCCCCCCCCCAAACACTATCAAAGCTCAGGGCAGATCAGTGAACAACTCATTTAACACAGCTTGAAAGGAAGAACCAAAAGCCTATTGCTAAAAGCAGTCTTCCCAAAGACTGAACCACCTGGGGGGAGACGGTCTATTCACGTCTAGGCGAGCATGAAATTTGACAACTCGTCACAAGTGTCCATTTCAAAGTTGGTCAAGTGGTGTTCTTTGTTTTTTTTTGTGTACGTGATATTCATCCCGAGGCTTGATGAACATGATAGGTTTTTTAGTTAGGTTATTATAAAACGATTCTTTCAGCAAACCGAAGTTAAACAGTAATCGATTTTGTTAATCTTTGCGAGTCGTTTATTGGATATAAAATTATCGATACCGTTGTTTCTTTTCTAGAATGATCTGAAACGTGGATAATTTATGCTTGCATAGGACGGAAAACTGATTTGAGAACTCCCTTTGGTGACAGTTAGCTAGTTACAAAAAACCTCCCCCCCCCACCCCCTTTTTTTGTGGTAACTTATTTACTGCTGGTTAATGGATTCGTGAATTCTGGGACGTGCTGTTGTATAAAAACAACCAAAACTGATTGTGTGAACCCGTAGCTCGAGCCCAAAGATTTTGTTTTCACAGACGACGAGGAAGCGAGGGCTGTAATTGTCTGGTGTTTAACAAACAAACAGACCCTTTCATTTCAAGACAACACTGCCCCGGAAGTACAAGCCCCAAAGCAGGCGTTACTTTAATGGCATGAAATCTCAAAGAGATTTAAGCAGTGGGAGAGGTGGCGCTCTGAAGTGTGCACGCATAAATTTGCTTGACATTACAGCGCTAATTAAAACAAGAGAAAATTTCCATAAAACTTAGCTGTTTGGTGACAAGGATATTCACTTTAGTCGATGCAGTATTCAAAGACATTCTTTTACGGAAAAGCGGAGTGGCCATTGTTGGGCGGAAATTTTGTAATAATCTCGACCTCATTGCGAGTACTTCCACAAACAGAAATATTATTTAATTGAAGCTCCTCGCCTTCTTTCTTTCATTTCTCTTTCTTTAAAAAAAAAAGACATTCCCTACACCTGAATCTCTAGACCAGTGGTCCTCAAAGTGGGCGGTAGGGGGGGTCGTCGAGGGGGAGGGGGTGTTGGAAAGTTTAGGTATTTATTGGATTCGATTATCGGTGACAAAGAAGAGTCGGTGAAAGATGTAAGAAGAGAAAAAGACCGTTTAACCAACCTTTCAAACAGATGCACCGGACGTTTGTAAACAATACATTTACATTTAGGCAAGAAGTGTGAGACGACAACGCTAAGACTTGTAGCTTTAAATGTTCATTACACATGAGCCGCAAGCTAAAGAGCAGGACTTGCTATGATTTTCATTTTAAGAATAGAAAAAAACAACAACAGACACTCATAGTGATATGAATATTCCAGACACTCATAATGATATGGCTATTCCCGACGGCCATTCTATACAGTTCATTCTAGAATGAACCACTTCTCTAGACTGAATTTTTAAGACATACCCCTTACCTCAAACTTTTGTTTAGTACTAAAGAAAGTTTCTATGAACCTCGAGTCTTCTGTTTAAAACAGCTGCTTAGGACGACTCCTACCTGAAACAATAGTCTTCTATTTCAAACAGCTGCTTAGAACGACTCCTGCCTGAAACTCTAGTCTTCTATTTCAAACAGCTGCTTAGGACGACTCCTACCCGAAACTCTAGTCTTCTCTTTCAAACAGCTGCTTAGGACGACTCCTACCTGAAACTCTAGTCTTCTATTTCAAACAGCTGCTTAGGACGACTCCTACCTGAAACTCTAATCCGTGTTTCTCCCTGCAGTAATCCTTGAGTCTTGGGTACACTTTCTCCATCAAATTATTTCTCTCCAGTGTGGTGTCTGAAAGAAGACGGTGAAGAAGACATTATTGATAGATGATGACAAATGAGAAGGTCAGAGTTCGGTTGGCTTTTCTTTTATCCTTAGTTAAGTCATTTTCTTACGCTATTCCACCCCGCCCTCAATAACATCACTAGATGCCCACAGGGGTATATTATGATCCACCGCGGTTAAACATAATTTGAAGTGATCTTGATTATTTAAAAAAAATCCTTCTTAAGATATCACAAGCCCTATACATTGTCCCGTGAAGGAGATCGCAAAGTCAATCAATGGCCCCGACCATGTGATCCCAAGGCACAATCAATTATATTATGAAGCTCAAATAACAATCAATTGTCCAATATGGTCCCCCCCCCCCCACCCCGCGCAAAAAACAACAACAACAAAAAAAAAACCTACCAATTGTCCTGACAATGAATTTCCAAGAACAATCCATTGTCCCAACAATTATATGCAAAGAACAACCCATTGTGCCGACAATGATATCCGAAGAACAACCCATTGTGCCGACAGTGAGATCCCAAAGAACAACCCATTGTGCCGACAATGATATCCGAAGAACAACCCATTGTGCCGACAATGATATCCGAAGAACAAACCATTGTGCCGACAATGATATCCGAAGAACAACCCATTTTGCCGACAATGATATCCGAAGAACAACCCATTTTGCCGACAATGATATCCGAAGAACAACCCATTGTGCCGACAGTGAGATACCAAGAACGATCAATGATCTCAACCACATATACCGAGATATATTGAGGATACGACCAATAATTTGACCAATGATGTGACCATAATGTGACCAATAATGTGGCCAATAATTTGCCCTATGCAGTCATTAAAAAAACCGGAACCTGTTTATAAGGTCTCAAAAACAACAGCAACAAACAGTCTATAATGACCTCAGAACAACAGACCTGTCTATAATGACCTCAGAACAACAGACCTGTCTATAATGACCTCAGAACAACAGACCTGTCTATAATGACCTGAGAACAACAGACCTGTCTATAATGACCTCAGAACAACAGACCTGTCTATAATGACCTCAGAACAACAGACCTGTCTATAATGACCTCAGAACAACAGACCTGTCTATAATGACCTCAGAACAACAGACCTGTCTATAATGACCTAATAACTTGTTTATAATGACCTCTAACCAACAGACCCGTCTACAATGACCCCAGAACAACAGACCTGTCTATAATGACCTCAGACCAACGTAGCCGTCCATAATGACCTCAGACCAACGTACCCGTCCATAATGACATCAGACCAACATACCCGTCCATACTAACCTCAGACCAACAGACCCGTCCATAATTACCTCAGACCAACAGAGCCGACCATAATGATCTCAGACAAACAGACCCGTCCATAACGACCTCAGACCAACAGACCTGACCATAATGACCTCAGACCAACAGACCCCTCCATAAAGACCTCAGGTCGCCAATACAGACTTCACCTACCATTGAGCTGACAAAACCAACACCAATACTTTGACGGAAACCGTGTTTACATTACGTCATAATTACTTTTTAATGTATAAGCCGCATAGCCTCTAAGATAAGCTTTTTAGATAATAACATTCAATCACTGCCTGCCGGAGCCACCAGTGCGTTTAAAGGAACTTCGGTTTACGACACTGCACCGGTCGCCTTCATACGATCTATTTACTATTTCAATTCTTTCGCTCTCTGTGTGTGTGTGTTATTTGCTGTATTCGAATCGTTTTTGATCAGCAGCATTTCTATGATCATAGATAATCTATTCCTTTGAAAGAACGATATCTTGTTCCTTGGTGGCTCCTTGAAATATAAGTGGGTGGCGATTTTTGTAAAATATACATTTTTTTTTTTTGGTTCCCTGAAGTGAGTAGAACTTTAAAAAAAAAAACAAAAAAAACACGAAAGGTAAAAAAAAAAAATGAATTATCGAATGTTTGAGAGAATTCTATAGGTGTATTGTCTTGTTAAAATGCTTCCAACAACAGCTGATGTTTGCAGTATGTTGCATGTGTACCAGAAACTTAATGTACCAGCCGCTCATTGCGTCACCTGACGTGTGGGGGGGGGGGGGGGGGGGGGAGTTGCCAATCGTCCGTACATGTAGAGACAGTCCGTAAAAATTTGACGTAAAATGACTTGTCCGTGACAGTGTGTATAAACTGAATAGGATGTCCGTACACAAACGAGACATGTCACAGAAATTATTTTGAAGGGGTGGGGGGTTCGGGAGTGGGGGGGGGGGATATCTCAGCTTTTGTGGATTTCTTCTTGAGTGTTTAAAAACTTGTAGGATCGTAAGAGACATTCAAAACTGATGAGAATGCTACACAGTTGAAAATAAACGTTATAAAATAACCTCGAACCTAAAGGTTTTTTTGATGACATAAAGTCATACATAAATAGTGTAAAATCATGGTCGAAAGGATATTTGATTTAAGATTTTAATTTTTTTTAAAAAATAGTTTCATAGATTTTATATGGAGTGTACGTAAAGTGGTTTGTTTGTAAAATATTGTGAATATTTGTCCGTAAAATGAATGTTTTGGCTTCGCAACCCACAGAGTGAGATCATGATACCTTGACTTTAAGGAACTTGTTCACCCCCCCCCCAACCCAAAAACCAAAACAACAACAACCCACCCCGCTGGCTAATGACATGAAACACAACTACACTTAATTTAAAAAAAAAATATATATATTTTTGAGTTAGACTCTATATTTTATTCCTTAAGTCTCTCGTCCGCAGTGTGGCCAGACAGGGACGTGGGAATGGGGATTGCGGTGCTGGAATTCCGCCTCGGTTGACACCTCCCCCCCCCCCACTTTATTTTTTCATGGAAGTGGGAGCCACAAAGCTTGGCCTACTCAGGGGCAGCACTAAACCCAGCTATGTCTCTGATTTCATGTTTCCTTTATTTTCCCCCTTTAGAAAAAATACGTCTTATCCTTACTGCATACCAAAATACGTCACGAATTCGAAGCACATAGCAACGGCTACACAGTTAAACCTCCACAACAAAACACGTAACCATTTAAAAAACCATTAACATCCCCCCCCCTTCCCTCGAAAAACAAGGGTTTGGGGGTGAACCTGAATTTTTTAAAGAATGTACTGTCATCGGGGATGAGTCCATGTGCCCAGATTCATCTTGATAGGATGACGGGAAGTGCGTCAATTAACTTTCCCTTGAAAAACAGAAGGAAAAAAAACGTTGTTTTTTTGTGGGGGTGGCGGGCTGAAAATTTGAAAGAATGTATTGTCATTAGAAACGGGTCTCTCTGCCAAGTTTCAGCTAGATAGGATGACGGGAAGTATGTCAAGATAGGATGACGGGAAGTATGTCAAGATAGGATGACGGGAAGTATGTCAAGATAGGATGACGGGAAGTATGTCAAGATAGGATGACGGGAAGTATGTCAAGATAGGATGACGGGAAGTATGTCAACATAGGATGACGGGAAGTATGTCAAGATAGGATGACCGGAAGTATGTCAAGATAGGATGACGGGAAGTATGTCAAGATAGGATGACGATGACGGGAAGTATGTCAAGATAGAATGACGGGAAGTATGTCTATTAGTTTTCCGAAGATTTAGACACAAGCACACGCAAACACGATCAAAAGCGGAGTGATGTAAAGGATTTAAAAAAGAGACAGCTTGACATATATAAGTATGAGCTAAAAGGGAGATATGATTTAAGTACGTTCGGATTCCTAAAAACAATCATAGCTATTTTGTGTATTATTTTACGGAAATCGAATACATTTTCATGCGCAAAAAAATATTTTATTTCCAATTTTATTTTAGCAAAAATGTAAGTATTATTATTATAAATTACAAATACATTTAAAGTGACCACTAAGGCATTATTTTAAACTTTTTTTCCGAATTTAAAAGTTTTGAAAAAATGTATTAATCAAAATAGTATGAGCTAAGAATTGCATCTTAATCACATTGATCGGGAAAACCCAAACATCTGTTATTCTTAGTGCGGAGATAAGTGCGTCGTTAAAAATGCGAAATTAAAAAAAAAATTCATTTGATCTAAATAATTACGCAAATGACGTCATTGCGTGATTGCCTATTTTAGCTAGAGCTCTAAGTTGTTGTTTTTTTGTTTTTTTTTTTTAACAGTGACAAAACTGATAATGTATTTTCCCCTTCTTACAAGTAAAATGAATACATATTAATAGATTGCGTTTGAAATTTCTAAAGTCTTCTATAATTAAATACAACTTTTGCATCGTATTTTTAACATCTAATACTTTTTTACTTTCAATCTTTTAAAAATATATACTTTAATGAAATTTATATGGTAGTGAAAAACGTACCCTTTAAATATAATTTTAATACGCAAATGCCGTTTAATGCAATCAGTGCAGCGAAACTACATCTCCAAATGGCATTCACTAATGCACATACCACTCATCCAACTAAGAACAAAGTATGTGAAATGCAAAATGTTGGTTTTTTGCATATGTAAGGGGGTTAAAATCACGTAATGTGATTTTAGTAATTTCTTTAAAACTCTGTTTGAAAAAAAAAAAGGGGGGGGGGGGG
>CAXITT010000702.1:281416-309571 GCA_964033795.1 Lymnaea stagnalis | reverse complement strand
TCACTTGGCCCAGTTCACTTGGCCCAGTTCACTTGGCCCAGTTCACTTGGCCCAGTTCACTTGGCCCAGTTCACTTGGCCCAGTTCACTTGGCCCAGTTCACTTGGCCCAGTTCACTTGGCCCAGTTCACTTGGCCCAGTTCACTTCGCCCAGTTCTATTGGCTCAGTTCACTTGGCTCAGTTCACTTGGCAATCTGGACTAAATCTTTGAACGTTCAAGATTGGACAAGAAAGCGAATACAGAACTTAGACTTGGTAAATTCTATGTCTGGGATGTGCCTCTCCTCGTATTGGTATTTAATTCGAGAGTTCGCTATGAATATTAGGAGCACAACAAATTTACTGCTCAAATTTTTTTTTCGAACATTGTTGAATATTAATTAATGATATTGATAACAAAATCGCTTAATAAATTCTCCACATTCATCAGCCAATCACATTTTTAAAATCTAGTGGTTGTCCGAAGGAATTTTAGTGGGGCTATAATTTTTTTTAAATGTTACTTTACATTCCCAACAAATCTTTGATTACTCTGTTGGCTACATGGTGGTGTAGTACTCAAATCACTCCATGCTAGAGGACGGGAGATCTATTTTTTTTCCCTCCGAACAATAATACCCCACTACCCTTTTATTTTTATTTGCTCCCTTTAACTCAAATTGGAAGCAACAGCTTCCCCCCCCCACCCCCTGTCTAAGGCCCCCGATCATAATGGTAAAATATGGGCAACCCCCTAACTACCCAATGCTTACCATGATGTTGCTGGTAGAAACCGACCGAATTTCGGCTTCGGCTTCGGCGCCGAAAGTGGCCATTTTATCACTTTCGGCTAATGTTCGGTTTCGGCCGAAACTGAAAGTTAACTTTCGGCTTAATTTCGGTTTCGGCCGAAAGAGAAAAGTTAACTTTCGGGTTTTTTTTCGGTTTCGGCCGAAAGTGACTGAGGTTTTCGGTAATCTAATACTCAGCGAAAGCGATATTTAACAACACATTAAGCGACATTTAAGAACAAATTAAGCGATCTTTAAGAACAAATTAAGGGATCTTTGAGAACAAACTAAACGATATTTAACAACAAACTAAGCGAATTTTAAGAACGAACTAAATGATCTTTCAGAACAGCAAATTATCTTTAATAGTAAACTAAATGATTTATAAGAATAAACTAAGCGATCTTTAACAGAAAGCTAAATGTTCTTTAGGAACAAACTAAAAGATCTTTAAGAACAAACTAATCGATCTTAAGGAACAAAATCAATATCTATAAGAACAAACTAAATGATCTTTAAGAACAAACTAAGCAATCTCTATAAACAAACTAAACGTTCTTTTAATAATACAAACTAAGCGATCTTTGAGAAAAAGCGTAGTGATCTTTTTTTGAACAAACTAAATGATCTTTAAAAACAAACTAAAATATCTTTTTAAAAAACTAATCGATCTGTAAAAACAAACTAAGCTATCATAAAAAACAAAATAAACGATTTTTAACAACAAACTAAGCGATCTTTAAGAACAAATAAAGCGATCATTAACAAAAAACTGAACGATCCTTAACAACAAACTAAGCGATCTTTAAGAACAAACTAAACAATCTTTAACAACAGGATGTTATTTTAGATGTTTATTTATTAATATTCCCGATTATCTCCTTTTTAAAAAAATAGATTGTAAATATTTATACTTTCCCCCATTATTTTCGATGTATGCAGATGTATTCGGGATCGAATTTCAAAATATCAAAAGATTTCATTTTCGGTTTCGGCTTCGGCCGAAAGTCATTTTTAACTTTCGACCTATTTTCGGCTTCGGCCGAAATCAGAAAATCACTTTCGGTCGGTCTCTAGTTGCTCGTGTACTACACCATGGCCGGCACTAGGAGGTTGCGGTGCCTTGGGCAAATTGAATTTTACGGGGCCGTTGACGTTATATATTCCGCCGTTAGGATATTAAGACACGTTATAGTCGTACTTATTATAAATATACTACGGCAACGCGCGGGGCTCCCGCTGACGCGGGACCTTGGACCCCTTCGCCCACTTCGCCATCCCCTAGCGCCGGCCCTGACTAAACGCAATACCGCCACGATTATAAGTAAGCTGATGACGAAAATTAAAACAATAGCTCAGTTACTCCAGAAGAAAAACACAGTCACCCTTGAAGACTAACTCAGTTAACCGTGAACACCAACACAGTTACCCGAGAAGAATAACACAGTTACCTGTGCAGACCAACACAGTTACCCGAGAAGAATAACACAGTTACCTGTGCAGACCAACACAGTTACCCGTAAACACCAACACAGTTACCCGAGGAGAATAACAGTTACCCGAGAAGAATAACAGTGACCGGTGAACACAAACACAGTTACTCGTAAAGAATAACACGGTTACCTGTGAAAGCCAACACAGTTACCCATGAAGACAAACACACTTGCCTCTGAAGACCATCCCAGTTACCCGTGAACACCAACAAAGTTACCTGTAGGATCAACACAGTTACCTGTGAAGACTAACACACATTTACCCGTGAAGAGTAAAGTAACTTACACCTGCCTGCGAAGACAAACAGACAGTTAACTGGTATTACCTGTGAAGGTGGAGCTGGTGAATATCCTAACAATCTTGGAGCTGAGCGGCGGCAGGTCATCCAGCTTCCCGCTGAGCACCTGGAGCAGCTTTTCCCGCTCCTGCTGCTCCACGTCTGCCGTGCTGCTGCTGCTGTCGTCCGGCCACTGGTCGTCCCCGCCATTTTCCGCCAGCTTGGCGCCAGCCTCGCTCCCATCGGCCCCCGAGAGCGTGGACTTGTTGTTGCTGAGCGTGGAGTCTTCCTTGGTGCTGTTCGGCCGCTTCCCTTTGGACTTTGTCGCCGAGTTCGGTTTCCCGGTCCGTTTGGCTTTGGACGGGGTGGACGACTGACCCTTGGAGGTCTCCACGCTGCTGATCTGGGACTTCATTGGTAAGGGTCGTGTGGAGCTGTTGCCGGCCGCGTAGTCCCGATATCCTTTAACTTCACCATTTTCTTTTGTTTTCTTATTTAACGTGATTTAAAAAAAAAATAAATTTGGAGCTACATTTACACCAGTTTGTGAAACATTGTGGATTTTAAAAAAAAATGTAGAAAGGATGGGAACAAATAAACACAAACGCAAAGAAAGACGTTGAATGGGGTGAGAACCTTCCGTGAATTAATCCCCGCTGAGCTCAATGAATTTAAAGACCGGTTGTATTTTGAAGACGCCGTCCGGGCACAGGTCAGGCCAGCGTTAAAAGTCAAGAGCCGCCCACATTAAACACCACCGCCTCGACGTTTTACTGTGGTCACGACTTTTGGTTTGAAGGTGAGGGAACTTGGCATGTGAGATCTGGGGAAGAAATTTAAAAGAAGATTTAAAAAAAAAAAGTTATATGTGCTGCAGGTTGTAGTTGAATTAGAATCTGATTATATTTATTGCGGTATTGATGATGTGTTTTCGTCATCTGGGTGACACGCTGAACTACACAGAGACGTTGACACATTCGCTTGCTGGAGGCGGGTGGACCAGAGAAAGTGGGGGGGGGTGGGGGGAAAGGGCATTGCTTTGCTTTGTGGACGTTTGTGGTTGTTTTTGTAAACGTTGGTGTCATGGAGAGGTGACTATGGGTGGACATAGCGGTTGGACAAAACCGATGAACACAATGAATGGACACAATGTATACTCACATCAGATGGAAACAATGGATAGATACAACAGATGGACACAACCGCTGGACACAACAGATGGAAAAAACACATGGACACAACACATGGACACAACAGATGGACACAACAGATGGAGACACAACAGATGGAAACACAACAGATGGACACGCGACAGATGGACACGCGACAGATGGACACAACAAATGCACACAAGAGTTGGAAACACAAGCTGTGGAAACACAACAGATGGACACAACAGATGGACACACCAGATGGACACACCAGATGGACACAACACATTGACGCAATAGATATACACACAACAAATGGGACACCCTTGAAGAATAAGACCATAGAGATAATCTGCTGGGTTAGCACCGAAGCATCGTCTTGGATCACTTCGTCGTATTATGTCCGATCAGTGCGTGGTAAATCCATCTGTTTTGTCGGGTAACTTTAGTAGATGGGATGTTCACGCATTGGGTCCCACATTTTTTTTTTTGCGAGGGATTATAGCTAGTTATATTTATACATTTAAACACATTTTATAGTGGTAAATTGAACTACTTCCATATTAGAATCTATAACTATGTCTGGCAAAAACAGTCTGTTTTATTATTTTTTTTTTGGTTTTTTTTTTTGAGCTCTAGTTATTTCTCTAAAATAAAATGGGATGATGTGTATTTGGGGAGAAGCAAATGTTTATTAGAACTTCCGAATTCTCGAGTCAATCTGTAAATCTGTCAGCTATTTAATTTTCTTTCGTAGATATCCTGTGATCGTGATCCCGCGTTATGGCCGATTCGCGTATTTAAAAAAAAAAAAAAAAAACTTTTTAAAAATTAAATCTAAAAACACGATAGTTTATTGAGAAATAACTGTTTTAAGAGATGTGCTAAAAGTCAACCCATAGAGGAACATTGACTCTTGTGGTAATTTTAAGAATCTTATTTAGCGCTTTTGTCGGGAATTTAATTCTTATAATATATAATTTAAAAAAAATTAATTAATAAATTTCAAACTAATAACACTAAGTGAAGATCAACTTTTACTTCTTGCAAAGAGTGGGACCCTAGTAATACTGGGTGTTGTGTGTATGTGTGTGTGTGGGGGGGGGGCCTTGAGTCAATGTGCCTATGTTCCTTACGACGTGGTTGCACATCAGACTTTTACAAGGAATGTTGTGGATCAAGCCAGACGGTGTTGTGAACTGAAGACATGTTTCTGCGACATGGGGCGAAATTGACATGTGACATAGGGCATGATCATGATGTGACATGACATTATTGTCATGTGACATAGGACAATACTGTTATGTGACATAGGACATATTTCTAAGGTTATATCGGACAGAACCGAAATGTGACATAGGGCATAATCATGATGTGACAAGACATTATTGTAATGTGACGTTGGGCATTATTGTTATGTGACACAGGAAATAATCATAATGTGACACAGGACATTGTTGTAATGCGACATAGGACATTATTGTTATGTGACATATGAAATAATCAAATCATAATGTGATATAGGACATTGTTGTAATGCGACATAGGACATTATTGTTATGTAACACGGGAAATAATCATAATGTGACACAGGACATTGTTGTAATGTGACATAGGGCATTATTGTTATGTGACGTAGGACATTACCATGGCTATGGACAACGTGTGGCCCCGTGCCTAAGTGATCTGGGAAAAAGTACAAGTTCTATTTACCTGGCATTCCTGTGTGTCACCGACAGGCAGGTATTTAATGCTTAACCGTGCTCGGAGCTAATCATAGTAAAAGTAGAGCTTGGCCCAGGCAGTGAAAGAGAGGGTGAGAGAGAGGGAGAGGGTGAGAGAGAGGGAGAGATAGAGAGGGTGAGAGAGAGAGAGGGGAGGGAGATAGAGCGGGTGAGAGGGAGAGGGGGGAGGGAGATAGAGCGGGAGAGATACTGAGGGAGAGAGAGGAAGAGAGAGAGAGGGGTGGAAAGAGGGAGGGAGAGATAGAGAGGGCGAGAGAGATGGAGGGAGAAAGAGAGGAAGGGTGAGAGAGAGGGGAGAGAGATTGAGGGAGAGAGACAGGGAAAGAGAAGGAGCGAGAGAGGGAGACAGAGGGGGAGAGAGAGGGAGAAAGAAAAAAAGAGAGATGATAGGATATAGGACATCCGGTTGGCCCTCATGGGGTTGATACTGGCCGATTACATAACAGGCCTACCTGATCACATGCTGGCTGGTACCTTATAGGCGCAATCAGTAGGTTGCAGGAGTGGGAAAAAAAAAAGGGGGGGGGGGGAACAAGAAAATTAAAAAAAATAAATTTAAAAAAAATTACAGCTGAGAAGGGATTAAAAAGGGGGGGGGGGCGTTTAATCATAACATTGAGGTCACACAATGAAATAGTAAGGTTGTTACGACGCTATTTTGTATTCACGTAGTCTATAATAAAAACCAGAAATTACCCGTCAGAAATGACGGAGCGAAAATATTCAATTGAAGGTAAATAAAGTGGGACAAGCGTTAATTATTTAGTTATTCTTAAAATATAAAATACCAGACTGAAACTTTTTTTTTTTTTAAAGTAAGAAAAAAAATACGATGAACACATTTGGAATCGAATCCCGTCTTAAAAATCGTGACATATGATTATTCAAAAAAACAAAACAATGCTTCTCAAAATATTTCATGTGATTGTCATTATTTGTAGGTTCCATAATACGGCAGAAAATAATAATAATTTTTTTTTCCCTTCATTTTTCGAAGTGTCAACGCTCGCAGTCTGTCGACGCCTGAAGCTTCTGGGGCCGGTACCTGCCCGCTTCGCCGCCTCTTATGAATGATCACTGTTTCTAAAAACACGCCGACCACCCGCGTAAAGTCAATCAGAAATCAACGTGAGCTCTTTCAGAATTAGTACAGGAACCACGGGGAAACTCCGACACGTCACTAGTTATAAAATGGATACCACAGCAGAGACTGCTGTTCAAGACGTGCGAAGGAAAATAACAAGAATAGGGATTTGTTGTGAACTAGAATCAGAGGCGAGCGTGGTGGGGGCAGCGGGGGGGGGACAGATTCCCCGGGCGCCAGCTAGTTAGGGGCGCCAAAATGTGCTTTGATATTATTTTACTGATGAAAATAATGGGTTTGATAGTGGAATAAAAGCAAAAGGGGCGCTAAAAATGGATCTTGTCCCCGGGCGCGAATCTTGTCCCCGGGCGCCAAACACCCTCGCTACGCCACTGACTAGAATGTTTGGGTATGGAAAAGGGTGTGTGGTGCGGAGAGTATATGTGTTGCTGTATCTATGCGCTGGGATTTTGGGACGCATGTTGGCTAGGAGGAAATGACGTGTCAGTAGTAGTTTGTTATTAGTTTGGAATGATATCAACGATGCCGTGTTAGATTTTTCGGAGTTGTCCATTTAACATGGAGATGTTTTGTTCAATGAATCAATAGTTTGATGAGTAATACTGTTACCCCGGGACAACGAACCCGTTGAACTGGAAATTCCCGGTTCGTGACACGTTTTGCGTTACAATTTAGTCTCAACTCGACATCCATTTTCTTTAATTTGAGGGCAGCCCCCCACCCCCCCCCCCACCCACCCCCCCCCCCCCCACCCCCCCCCCAACCACCCACTTCCCCTCACACACATATACTGGGACCCATTTACCCAGAAAAGCATCGACAGGTTGGAGGTGGTCCAGGGACGGGCAACACGCTTTGTCCTGAACTGCTACAGAAACCCCTCAAGTGTTGGCAGTATGCTAAAAACACTGGCCTGGTCAACATTGGAAGAACGACGACGAATATTCAGGCTCACCATGTTGTACAAGATCAAAAATGGGCTGGTCCACTGCTCTGGCATCAAACAGAAACTCGTTGATCTCCCCCCTAGACAGCGACGAGGCCACGGCAGACAGTTCCGGCTGGTAAAAACAAGAACAAAGTACAGGAGCTCCTCATTCCTGCCGAAGGCAATAGGGGACTGGAACAAGCTTCCAAAAGCAACAGTTGAGGCGCCTACACTCGACACATTTGTGTCTCATGCCTCCTGTATTCCAACCCCCAGTTCGTAACACCGCTGCTGAGTCGCCCTTGCAACCAGTGAAGTATCCCCTTGAAACCCATGCACAGTAACATCGCAAACCCCTATAAACATAGGAGCCAGAATGATCAATTCATTGATCGTAGGCCCTCAAAATAAAGAAGAAGAAGAAGACTTACTTGTGTTAAAGTCGGGAGGAGAAATTTTGAACGATGGCAGAGCAGTGCTTCCGCAAAGTTTGGCGGACCTGTTGGTCAGTTTTCCACTGCACCAGGGACCGGAGCCGCGCTTAAGCATTTTTTAAAATCCTTTTATTTCAACCTAAGTATGTCGTAAAATATATTTGTATTGACGACCAAGCAATGCGAGAAGGCTCTTTGGAACTATTACCGTTTAATGCAAGCCGGAATACGATTAAACAAAATAATAATTAAAGCTTTTCAACTTTATTTAAATTGTGTCCAGTGTCATGTTGTGCGGACCCGCAATGTCAGACTCGCGGACCGGCGGCAGTCCACAATTAATTGGTAACACTGATATACTGGGGTGCGGAGGGGGGGATGGGAGGAAGGAAGAGCCCGGACCTTTTATTTCAAACATTTCTTTCATTTAGATTTAAAGCCCCATGATGCCATTCCTTCTCTGCGTGAGTCACTTAGTTTCAAGGGGAATTTTTTTTTTTATTATGAAATTTATTCATTGACATTAAAAAAAAAAAATAATTATTTGAGTTACATTACTCCNCCCCCCCCCCCCCCCCATTTTTTTTCCTTTATTTTTCTAAATGTACAAACGTGCATCTCAAAATTGAAAATAATGTATTACACAAAACAAAGCCAAAATTTAAAAAAAAAAAAAATGAGTTTACGAGTCCGAAATTGTCCACTATTCTTTTCATCACAACTTTAAAACTGTGTGTGCGTGTGTGTGTTTTAGTGTGCGTGTGAGTGTATGTGTGTGTTTGTGTGTGTGTGTGCGTGCGTGCGAGCTGTGGAGCAATTAACTCAAGATTTTGCTTCATTGGAGGTGAGTGGAGCCAATCGGGCGCTGCATGGGTCATAGGCTCTTTAGATGGAGGTGGGGGGGGGGTGGGGGGGGGGGGAATTCTGGGTGAGCTTTAGGGTGGATGGGTGCATCATTAGACGCGGAAACGTAAGGGGTTTAGGGCAAGGAATTCAGAAGAGGGGCAATAGGAATAGAACAATATTAAAGGGCAAGTGAAGAGGTTGCATCTAGACGTTTAATTGTTTCAATAGGCGTAAGAGAATAATAATTTCTGTATGCGGCAAAGTAAGTATCCCGCCTAAAACAAGGCACACATCTTCTCTTTTGTATTCAGGGAATACGATGACTTTAATACGCGTGGATGAAACACTACAACAGCAACAGCAACAGCAACAACAACAAAAAGCTCCAACAAAAACAACAACAACAATGAATTACATTAACGTTGCAAACACATCTCACCCAATGGAACTCTCAGGAATTAAGTCAGCTCACACAAGGAAACTCTCAGTAGTTAAGTCAGCTCACACAATGGAACTCTCAGGAGGAGTTAAGTCAGCTCACACAATGGAACTCTAGGAGTTAAGTCAGCTCACACAATGGAACTCTCAGGAGTTAAGTCAGCTCACACAATGGAACTCTCAAGAGTTAAGTCCACTGAGATAAATTAATTGTCAAAACATGCAATAAAATAAGAACCGCACAGATGCACACACCCACATATTTACATATAGTGGCGTAGCTAGGGTTAGTTCCACCCGGGGAGGCCCAATATTATCACGCCCCCCTCGACCACGGGAAAAAAACAACAACAGACCGAGCACCCTCAGCAGTTGGCCGAAAAGCCCGGCATCCGTATAAAGAAATAAAAATTGCCACCCGAGGTCCTTTCTTCCTGTGGCACTGCTCAAGTTTATACAACACAAACCCATCAGACCGGTCTACGCCACTGCTCACATTATACATCCCAAAGTCACCTGACCAGTCATTCTACGCCACAGCTCACATTATACATCACAAACTCACCTGACCAGTCAGTCTACGCCACTGCTCACATTATACATCACAAACTCACCTGACCAGTCAGTATACGCCACTGCTGACAATATACCACACAACCCCAACTGACCAGTCTACGCCACTGCTCAAAATATACCACACAAACAAACTCACCTGACCAGTCCTTTTTATACAGGTGTGTTATTGATCTCAATAGCACCAATTACACGCCACGCCAACATGCGCAACAATAAAAGCACTCTGAGAAATCATTGAATATGAAGCTGACAACATCCTTTCGGCCCTGTCGCACTTTATAAGTCTATGTTTCATTGGTTCAGCCAGCACCCGGTTCGCTCTGTCCCACTTGCTCTGTCAGTGTTTCAATATAACTTCAAAAATCCATTTGGCTCTGTCACTCGTGATATGGCAGCGTTTCAGAAGTACAGCTGTTTGGCTCTGTCACGCTCTTTATGTCAGAGTTTAATAAGTACGATCTTTCTGCCATTTGCAATGACTATATATATATATATATATATATATATATATATATATATATATATATATATATATATATATAGTTATAGATATATATATATATATTTATATATATATATAGATATATATATATATATCTATATATATATATATATATATATATATATATATATAACGGCTTAGAAATATACATACAACTTGTTATCAAAGAGCAAATAATGGTGTGTCCTACAACAACAACGAAAAACCAAGGAGCGCATTCAGAGGAGGATCGCAAAGAAAATGACGGGGGAAAGGGTTACGTTATTAAGTGATACAAGATGTGAATGGCTCTACTGACGGATCCAATATCAGACGCTGTGGGTTCAACAACAGACGATGTGGGTCCAATAATAGACGAAGTGGGTCTAATAATAGACGATGTGTGTCCAAAAACAGACAATGTGGGTCCAACAACAGACGATGTGGGTCACTCAACAGACGATGTGGGTCAAACAACAGACGATATGGGTCCAAAAACAAACGATATGTGTCCAACAACAGACTCCATTTAAGAAAAAAATTTCTCCCTGGGCGGAACGCCCCCTCGATACCCTCTTCCTACGCCCCTGCCTACAACGTATACCAGATTTAACCACTTCGTAGTCCTACCACGTATAAGAGAAACGACCTCTTTCTGCCTCTAATCCCGACCGAGCAGGACACTTAATGCTGGTGTCTATATCAGAGATATAAAGGGCGTTGTTAAATGACATTCGATACAATCTGTCTGGCAAGCTTGGGCTAAGCAGGATCTGAATGTGCAATCATGCAGGGCAATTTTCGGCCGCGAAGCTGTCAACCAGTTGGCAGTTCTTACAAAATACAAGCGTACCGAGGACACGACCAGCTGGGGAAGCAGTGCCTTAAAACGGGGGCTCATTTTATAGCGATACGTGATTGTAATCAGGGCACCGGTTGTAGTGGTAACTGATTGCAAGCCTTAAAGCGAGACCGTCAAAGAGCAACCTTCCCGATGCCTCGACCCTGCGCTACAGTCCCTCGTGTTGTGGCGACCCCGCCACCATAAAATCTATTTTCGTCGCTACTTCTTGAATATATGTTGTCCGGGGGGTCTTAGGCGACCCCTGTGTACGGTCTTAGGCGACCCCTGTGTAAGGTCTTAGGCGACCCCTGTGTAAGGTCTTAGGCGACCCCTGTGTGAGGTCTTAGGCGACCCCTGTGTAAGGTCTTAGGCGACCCCTGTGTAAGGTCTGAGGCGACCCCTGTGTGAGGTCTTAGGCGACTCCTGTGTAAGGTCTTAGGCGACCCTTGTGTGACGGTCGTTCGATCCACTGCCATAATTACCCTGCAGTAGAATGTCTGTATAAGTTTAATGTAGTATACTACTAATCCAGTTAGTAACACTTACTTACTTGTTACTCTACCTTTTTAATAAGCGGGCTTCTTTGGAACTTACCTTGCTTGGGTACAATTGTCTTGTAGACGAACGTATACGAATGTATTTATTTGTTCGTTTGACAAGGTGTTTCGAACTGGCCGGTACGCATACTTAACCGACAACTCTTATCAAACTTATAGATCCAAGTAGAAGCACAAAAACAAAACAAAAAATGACTAATGACTATTGGGCATAGGGTAGACGGTTTAATAAAGCTCCTCTCCAGTGGCGTAGCTAGCCTAAGAGCCGCATGGAGCGTGCCCAGTTTTTTTGCCACCACAATCTACGAATTAAAAAAAACCCAACAACATCAACATACTGCAGATTGTCAAAATGCCGCCCCTTCATTATAAAGAATAAAACTGTCGCCCTGGGCGGACCGCCCCCTTTCCTACGCCAGTACCCCCCCCACCTTTTTTTCACCGCCCCTTTGTTACTCTATTGGGTTCCAAGTCCAGGATTTAACTGTCAGAAGTTTAGGCCGGTAAAAGTTTTCTTTTAATTTCTCTTATCGCATTTATCATTTTATTCCTATCGATTAGTGTGCCCGCTGGCAGCCTCAGATTGGTGTGTGTCCGCTGGCAGCCTCAGATTGGTGTGTGCCCGCTGGCAGCCTCAGATTGGTGTGTGCCCGCTGGCAGCCTCAGATTGGTGTGTGCCCGCTGGCAGCCTCAGATTGGTGTGTGCCCGCTGGCAGCCTCACACCTCCTTCCCCGCCCTTCCTCCCCACACCCCTAACCCTGATGGATCTGACGTCATGTGTGCGATTAGTTTGACGTCACTGATACGGCGGAGTAAAAAAACAAACATTATTAAACCTCCTCCACCCTCCCCCCACCCCGTGACACCTGTACAAACCTGTGAAAAGTTTCTGTGAATCCTGGACACCAAGGGTGTCTTACACTTGTGTTTAGTGGAGAGTTGACTTATACAAACGGGCGGTATATACCCAAAGGCTTCATTCTAGCATAGATACCTTCAAAGCAATACTTCCGTTTAATGTTCTAAAAAACAAACAACCAAAGTAATAGTTTAACAGCGTGCTTCTAAAAGTTACATTGTTTTCTTTTCCCAAAATGTTATTGCAATATGTTTCCCAATAAGTTTTCCCAATAAGTTTTCAATATGTTTCCAATAAGTTTTCAATATGTTTCCCAATAAGTTTTCCCAATAAGTTTTCAATATGTTTCCCAATAAGTTTTCCCAATAAGTTTTCAATATGTTTCCCAATAAGTTTTCCCAATAAGTTTTCAATATGTTTCCCAATAAGTTTTCCCAATAAGTTTTCAATATGTTTCCCAATAAGTTTTCCCAATAAGTTTTCAATATGTTTCCCAATAAGTTTTCCCAATAAGTTTTCAATATGTTTCCCAATAAGTTTCCCAATAAGTTTTCAATCAGTTTTCCCCAATGCGTTTTGCCAACCAAATTAATACAACCGTTTGATATCTTATCATTACAACGTATTATGATTTTCTTAGTGATGTACTCAGGGGCGGGCGTCTATGTCATTTCCCATGAGTGTGTACCAGGGACGGCCTCACGGCTGCTGCATCCGACCCGGGCAAGCTACACTTCGGGCGCCCATTTTAAGTATGATCATAAAATATTTTGCAAGGAAAAAAACCAAGGGTTAGGTAATGAGGTTATTACTTAGGTATTTTTTAAACAAACGATGCACACTAATGCTGTTTTCTTTAACTTGTATTTGGACAGTATGAACAATTAGCATACCGATGGCAGTTTTCCCTAGCCTTTCGAACAGCAAATCTTTGTATTGCATTTTCTATTTTTCTTCAATGGTGCCTACATGCAATGCGTTTTTGAAGATCGTTGATAGAGCCCTAAGCACATTGCGTCCGGGCCAACTGCCCGAGCTTCCGATAGCTTGTGCCGGCCCTGTTTTGTACATATAGACCATGACGGTCAACGGAAATGGATTTCCATCCCATATCAGATTCATACACGAGAATTAAGCCGTGAAACAAATTTAAGGAACTGTCGTATCGGTGTCAAATTCTTCGATGATTATGTGCTCCGATCACTGGGCTTGTTTAATCTTAAATCGTACGACCAAAAATTGGAGCGTGTCCGGGAGGGGTGGGTGGGGGGGGGGTCAAATTACTCACTGCTGTTTTTTAAGGTAGTGTAATGGAAGTCTTGAGAACAGCTTGAACATTTACTCCCATGTTACAACGCATCAACTCGCGGTTGTGGGAAGTGATTGGTGCTTGGACGGAATGTGACTTTTTTTTTGTAGGCTTAGCTCTAGCTGAAGAGTGAAGAGTTCTAAGTCTACGTCTCAGATTGTAGAGCTCTAGGTCTACGCCTAAGAGTGCAGGGATCTAAGTCAATGGCGAAGATTGCATAGTTCTAAGTCTACGGCTGCGAGTGAGGGGTTCTACAGGTCTACGACCAAGAGTGCATAATTCTAAGTCTATGGCTTATATACAGGTTTCTAAGTATATGGCTAGCAATGCAGAGTTCTAAGTCTATGACTAAGAGTGCAGCGATCTAACTCTACAGCTAAGAGTCCAGAGATCTAACTCTACGGCAAAGATTGCATAGTTCTAAGTCTACGGCTAAGAGCACAGATTTGTAGGTCTACGGCTAAGAGCACAGAATCATAACTCTACGGCTAAGATTGCAGAGTTTTACGTCTACGGCTAAACCTCCCACGGTGCGTTATTGTCGGAACAGATCTATTGGTGACTTTATTTTATTTATTTATTTATAATTTATTCACAAGAAATAGGCCACAAACAATGGCGGAAATTCGTGAACTTCCCATCCACTGAAGTTATTTGGTCGAAACCTGCATTCAAGTAACAAGCTTTACAAGAATCCCAATTAGTGCTAACTTCGGGGACTTATGTTTTGCGCGCCTATTGTACACAACGTTGCAGCCATACGAACACACCTAAGAGGATTATTATTTGTGAGTCATTGTTTAGAGGAGAGGAGGTGTGAACACGCTAAAAACCAATGACAAAACACGGGCGTTCAACATTATAAGCTGGTTGACTGGTCACCATTAATAATAAGATAGAAATAAATTGTATTCAATTCGTACAATTTCGCGGAGGAAAACAAAGCTGTAAATAAGGTTTTTAAACACCCCCCCCCCCCGAAAAAAAAAGTTTAAAAAAAGTTTTTAAACACCCCCCCCCCCCCTTTTTTTTTTAAAAAAGGGGCAAAATACAAAAACAATGATTAGACTCGTGGAAGGCAGCAGTAGTTATCTCAGAAGCGTCTACACGAAGGTCATACACTTTGAAGACGTCCTATCGCAGCGGTTCTCAACCTGTGGGTCGTGGGTCCAAAGTGCCATCCAGTCCCACCCATCATATTCCAGCGAGATATAGAAGACAAAGGAAAGCACCTACACGCTTCCCTGGGAGCGACATTTGATATATGTATAGATCCACGCTTCCATGAGAGCGACATTTGATATATGTATAGATCCACGCTTCCCTGAGAGCGACATTTGATATATGTATAGATCCACGCTTCCCTGGGAGCGACATTTGATACATGTATAGATCCACGCTTCCCTGAGAGCGACATTTGATATATGTATAGATCCACGCTTCCCTGGGAGCGACATTTGATATATGTATAGATCCACGCTTCCCTGAGAGCGACATTTGATATATGTATAGATCCACGCTTCCCTGAGAGCGACATTTGATATATGTATAGATCCACGCTTCCCTGAGAGCGACATTTGATATATGTATAAATCCACGCTTTCCTGAGAGCGACATTTGATATATGTATAGATTCATTTAAAAGCAGATCAATATTTGAACTGTGTTAGATTTGTGCACACAGAGATGTTTGATAATATTTTACGATTATTATTTGATCTATTTGTGCACACGGAGCTAGTTTTCTTGATTTCTGCTTGATTGTCTTATTTTAAAAAAAGGGGAGGATGTGACTGTAAGAAGAGATGTGACATTAAGAAGAGATGTGACATTAAGAAGAGATGTGACATTAAGAAGAGATGTGACATTAAGAAGAGATGTGAACAGTAAGAATAGATATATGACCATTAAAAATAGATGTGATGGTGAGAAGAGCTGTGACAGTAAGAAAAGTTGTGACAGTAAGAACAGTTGCGGCAGTTAGAACAGTTGTGACAGTAAGAACAGTTGTGACAGTAAGAGTGACTATTTTATTGACCTGTATTGTTATCATGTGCACTGACTGAACTCAGAGACCTGATCGGACTGTGTTGTTGTCATGCTGACTGACTTGACGTGGTGAGTTGTTTCCATGAATGTCCAAGCTCAAAAAATGTGTGAGAATTGGTTGGAGAACTTGATCGAAAGAGATATCAAAAAGAGTTTTCATATAGATTACTTTACATCTTCATCTCGCTATAGTAGTTATAGCTCACCAAAAAAAAAATGGCGGCCGTAATGTGTGAACTTCCCATCTACTAAAGTAACTTGACAAAACATGCATTCAAGTAGCGCACTTTATAACATTCACACATATTGCTACCCCCTGAATTATATTAATATTGTAATGACCAGCCCCTCACCCCTTTTTACCACTCAGATTAATTACACCAATTATTGCCGTAAAACAGAAGATTATATTACGCACCAAATGCACTTGAGGTATTTTTAAGAGCTTCATTTAGCGCAGTTATTTATGGGAAATGTTATTATGCGCGCTATTGAACATCCTGTTTCGTTAGTGACAGTAGCTGATCCATTGTGGACATAGATAACTGTGTATTTCGATTGCAAAACAGAAGGCTCATGTTCATTCTAATAATGGCTTTAAAAAAACAATCAAAAATCAATTTGTATGGCTTGCTTTTCAAAAAAAAAAACAGACCAAAAAAAAACCAAAAAAAACAACAGAAAATCAAGAACTAAACAATGGCAGTATCCCAGTGCTGAGTCTCTCGCACCAAGTCGCGCTATTTTCGGTGAGAGATTAACATATCTCTTAAATCACGAGAGGAAGTGCTCTCTCAACGTGGAAATAGGATTGTGTTTCTCTTCCATTTGTTAATGGACGGTCATAACGGAAACACTAGTCGTTGGTCGGTTCCTGTTTTTGTTGATGTTTCCGTTCAACTTATTCGACCATCGAAGTAACTGGACGCTGCTTGCCGACGTATGTTGTTGTTTTCCATTTCTTTCCACGTCAAGTGGAACTGGTGAGTTGAAAAAAACAACAAAACAACACACATACATTTTTACGGTCACCACTGTTCTGTCAATCTTGTCTTCTATCGCTGTTATTATTATAAATAATTTTAATTTTTTGGTCATTGCTGACGGCCATGTTTTTTTTCCCAATGGTGACTACAGCAGCGATTCTTACGAAGGAGATTTTAGGACGTTCAGACAACTGGCACCGCTAGAACAGTTATGGGATGGAGAGGAGCAGCTCCCCCGCCCCCCCCCCCCTCCGTCGCCCCACCTCCTCACCCGCTTAGGATACTAACAAGCTCCTCCCTCCCCCACCCCCAATTCCGCCATGGGTGTTGAAGACATTAGATCCTAGCCCGCCGTAGTGAGCGAATCTGTGGACCCCTTGTAAACCTACACGTGGTGAGCCAAGGTGAACTCTTCAATGTCTCTAGTAGCAGCAGTCTCTTTGCTAGTAAGTTCTGAAATATGTCACACGAAGGTTCAACAATTCTTGGCCGAGAAACAACCTCACACATAGAAAAAAATGATATTAAAAAAAAGAAGAAAAAAAAAGATCACAATGGTAAGGACAACGAAAATAATAACAACAATAACAAACGTAATTAGCAACGAAATTACAAAAAAAAAAAATGATTACAATTACAAATATATTACTGAAGGATCTTTGCTTCTGTTCTTCTTTTATTTGTCACAAATAAAAAAGAACGACAGCAAAGATCCTTCAGTAATATATATATATATATATATATATATATATATATATATATATATATATATATATATATACTCTCTCTCTCTCTCTCTCCCTCTCTCTCTCTCTCTCTCTCTCTCTCTCTCTCTCTATATATATATATATATATATATATATATATACTCTCTCTCTCTCTCTCTCTCTCTCTCTCTCTCTCTCTCTCTCTCTCTCTCTATATATATATATATATATATATATATATATATATATGTTGTTGGTCCGTCGAAGTCGACTAGGACCATTGAGTCACTCGGTTAGGGGGAGGTTGGGATTACGGTGAGCCCGTAGGTGGCTTGCTAGACCGATCCTTGCTCGGAATAATCTATGAAACCGTGGGCATGGAATAATATATATATATATAGAATACTGAAATACAACTTTAGCTAACGAAGAAATGTTAAATACGACGGTTAAGACTACTTAAAAACTGTAAGTAGTTAGCATGCTTCAAATTTCACGGTTGAACTTTCTTTGAGGCTTACCAACCCTCGGCTCACTCTCGAAACGTACACTGATCTTTGTGTGTGTTTGTGTGGGTTGTTTGAGCGAAGGAGACAGAGCCGTCACAGAGATTTGTACAGAGAAAAATCAGCTGTAATGGTACATATTCAGAGTTTAAAGGTCACTGATTAAATTGTGGAGCGAGATATGGTTAGGCTTGAAAAGAAAAGGCGGAACCATCAAAAGGACGTTTCGACTAAACGCCTTCTTCAGCTGACGAGAAAAAAATCAAGGAACAACACATAATTAGAAATTTAAAAACAATATATTTAAAAAAAATTTATAATTAGTGTTCGTAGATTTCAAGGTATCACTTTGTTAATGATCGCTTTGTTTATGATCACTCTGTTTATCATCACTTTTTTTATTATCACTTTGTTTATGATCGCGTTATTTATAATCAATGTGTTAATTATCACTTTGTTCGTCATCACTTTGTTTATAATCGCTGATTAAAAGGACGATTTTTTAAAAATCACAATTTTTTATTTTTGTGCGTTCACTATTTCAGCCGAGTGGACATCCGCCACCCCTCCCCCTTTTTTCCCCACACACATCCCTCACATAACTTCGTGATCTTTCATGTGTTGAGAACCAATATTCTAGTAAGAGTCTCTCCCATTTTGTTTGATGTGTGAGAACCCGTGGTCTAACAAAAGTCTCTACCTGTGATGAGTTGAGAGCCTGTGCTCTGGAAAGAATATCTACCACTAATATGCTATGACACTGCTGTAAACCCCCCTCCCTCCCAACTGCTATAATCCCCCCACATCCCCACACACCCACAAAGACTGCCGCCAAGACAGAGTGGTGATTGAGGGAATTATCACTCCACTCAAGAGCTGTCGTATGGCCACTCATCGATATCCCACTCTGCGTGTGATCTCTCCTGTTCCACGAGTGTTTCACTCTTATCACACACCAACTGACCTACATTGTCTGCAGGGCTTCTCACACTACCACCGAACTGCCCCGTAACAAAAACAACACAATTCTCTAGAACAGCGGTTCTCAGCCTGTGGGTCACGTATCGCGACCCCACTGGGGTGGAACGACCCTTACACAGAGGTCGCCTAAGACCATCCGGAAACACACATATTTATGAAGTAGCAACTAAAATAATTTTATGGTAACCGCAACATCAGGAACTGTATTAAAGGGTCGCGGCATTAGGAAAGTTGAGCACCACTGCTCTTGAGCCTTTGGTACCGGTATCTCTTTTCAGCATTGACATGAATGAACAACCCCAATCTCACCACATTAGCGTATTAAAGTTAGACCCCCCCCTAATAAACATTCAATATTTCGATTAGGGATCCCTCATTGAACCCACGACAATGCCAAGTATTTAGGAACTGGTCTCTTCATACGCTCATCAGGCACACCACTGACATTTTAGCTTTTTTTTGTTAGCACTAACAGTTTCTATGGTTCTTTGGGTTGTCAAATCTTTAAAGTGTGCACAATGGGAATTTGTCACCTCTGTTATCTCGGTCATTGAGGAAGAAAAAACCAGGCCCGTTCTTAGGCATATGCTGACTACGCATCCGCGTAGGGCCCCGAACGTGAGGGGGCCCCCGTGAGGCGCTCTCGATCCCCCCTTTTTTTTTTTTAAACTTGCACTGCAGCCGTCTGTGTCACTCACGTTACCTTCCTCATCCTGAAATGTATCATTCTGAGTTGAATTCGGAGGCAGGGGAATGGAAGCAGCAGGGGGGGGCTTTGGGGGTGGCAGACAGGTAATCGGCAAAATGGAGGTGCCCGTTCTTAGGCATATTCTGACTACGCATCCGCGTAGGGCCCCGAACGTGAGGGGGCCCCCGTGAGGCGCTCTCGATCCCCCCTTTTTTTTTTTTTAAACTTGCACTGCAGCCGTCTGTGTCACTCACGTTACCTTCCTCATCCTGAAATGTATCATTCTGAGTTGAATTCGGAGGCAGGGGAATGGAAGCAGCAGGGGGGAGCTTTGGGGGTGGCAGACAGGTAATCGGCAAAATGGAGGTGCCGCAGTGGTGGGTGGTGTTTTCTCCTCAGCTCGAGGGAGCTCCACCCCCGGACGACCCCCCTTCCGGGGCCCCCAACCTACGCTCCATGCTCCTAAGAGCCCCCAAACTCCTAAGAACGGCTCTGAAACAACTCTTATTCTTATAAGACAGCCGAGACGGCCAAGACAGCCGAGACAGCTCAGAACTGCAGTGATAAGAATTTCAACGGCGTGTAGTGGATACATATCGTAAATTGCTCATTCTTTAGTTAGACATGTAATGAGACATGCAATGACGGCATGTTGATGTATTTAGACGTACGAAACTTCACAGGAGTACAAAGAAATGGGCTGTAACAGCCATCTGCAGACATGGACAAGAGGTGAGTGTACTAGATGCACGGCTAACGGCCACAAGAGCTTGGTGTACTAGACTGTCTGCAGATGTGTACAAGAGCTAGGTGTACTAGACTGAAGACGTGTACAAGAGCTAGGTGTACTAGACTGCAGACCTGTATAAAGGCTAGGTGTACTAAACTGCAGACCTGTACAAGAGCTAGGTGTACTAGACTGCAGACCTGTATAATAGCTAGGTGTACTAGACTGCAGACCTGTACAAGGGCTATGTGTACTAGACTGCAGACCTGTACAAGGGCTATGTGTACTAGACTGCAGACCTGTACAAGGGATATGTGTACTAGACTGCAGACGTGTACAAGGGATATTTTTACTAGACTGCAGACGTGTACAAGGGCTATGTGTACTAGACTGCAGGCCTGTACAAGGGCTAGGTGTACTCGACCAGCTGCAGACGTGTACAGGTGCAGCTTAAAACATGTGATAAAGAGAGAAGCCTGATAACATAGTGGCCACAACTGATTGCGCTGGGAGAAACTTGGTTATTAATTGGGGTCGGCTGGGGGGGGGGGTTCGGGGGGGGGGCATTGTTTGGCCCCCACACCGGGTCCTCGTCAGGCTAGGGGAGATAACGAAAAATGGAAGGTAAGCCTGATAACATAGTGGCCACAACTGATTGCGCTGGGAGAAACTTGGTTATTAATTGGGGTCGGCTGGGGGGGGGGGTTCGGGAGGGGGGCATTGTTTGGACCCCACAGCGGGTCCTCGTCAAGCTAAGGGAGATAACGAAAAATGGAAGGTACTTGACAATATTCAAGACAACATCATGACCCAATTTTCCAGTAAAACTGAAATTATCACCCACTCTAAGGATTAACATTACTGGAAATAGGTCTTTGGTGGGCCCTGTGCATAGCCAAGAAAGGGGGGTACCTTAGCTGGTTATATAACAAAACCTCCCCATGAAAATCAGACGATGATATGTGGGAAGTTTGGCTGCGGGGAACCCTAAGTCTCGATTGGCCGAAGGGCGTTCGCCATCTTTCCCCGTGGAATAGTCCTGGTCCTGCTTCAAAGAAGAACGTTGGTGAAAACGAAAGTTAAATGAACAGCAATTCATCTGTCTTGGAGTTTGAGGGTATTGAAGACTTATTGAAGGTAGCATGCACTGTGATAGCCTTGTAGTCGTCGCGTAGCTTAGATTGAAAGTGGCGTAAATGCCACCACTGAAAGAGTGTGTGTGTGTGTGGCGAGGGGGGTGTTGTTCGTACAGATTGGATGTGATTAGATATTTGGATGGAGCCACCTGGGTGTGGGGTTGATTGTATTTTTTGTTTGTGTGGCTAACACGAATTCACCCTTCCGTGTTGCTGACAGGCATTGATGGTGATGAAGGAGTCGCGGACATACCTCACAATTAAAGTAATGCGTTTATACGCGGAGTCATCTGTGAAATTTTATTAAGTAAAGACAAGAAGTTTTTTTAAGTATAGAACCACGGAGAGTGGACAGTGAACGCTTTGAATGCAGCGTTTTCGGTCGACCGGACGTCCCCCAGGCCAGGGGGTGGTTCCCGCGTGCTTCCGCACGGTCTGACGGCGTGGAGGTGTGCCCGCGGGGGTATTAAGAGCTCACGCTCGACGACCCACCGACGACCCACCGACGCCATCTCCAATGTGACGTTATTAAGTATAGACCCGAAATTTATTAAGTACTAGTTATAGTAAAAATTAGTGACAGCAATGCGTGAACTTCACATCTACTAAAGTTACTTGACAAAACATGAACTCAAGTAACGCACATATAAGAATCCCAATTTGTTCTACACCCCTTCCGCCATGATACATCCCTGCACACTTTTTATTTCATGCCCATAAACTATATTAAATATTCTGATGTCCCCCGAACCACTTCTAAAACCGACTATATATTACACCATTTTTTTTTAAAAGCGAGACGATTTCATTTTCCGAAAAGAAAATACTACGCACCAAACGCAGTTGTGTTTTTTTTTTAAAATATCATTTAGCGTAGTTATCGAGAATTATATTTTGCGCGCTTTCCGGAAATGGAAGCAGTCACACCACAAGCAAAATATATATACGAGATAGAAACGTTCTCTTTCCTTTTAGGTAGTGGATGAAGCCCGAGAAAAAGTTACATTTGGGGTTTTTGAAAATCTTTTTTTACATTTCGAAACGTAAAACCCAACAGCATCAAAGGCATCATTGTATTTAAAAGTGGGATAATGGCTTGTTACGTATTGTGGGATAATGGCTTGTTACGTATTGTAGGATAATGGCTTGTTACGTATAATGGAATTAATGGCTTGTTACGTATTGTGGGATAATGACTTGTTACGTATTGTGGAATAATGGCTTGTTACGTATAATGGAATAATGGCTTGTTACATATTGTGGGATAATGGCTTGTTACGTATAATTGAATGAATGGCTTGTTCATATTGCGGAACAATGGTTTGTTATGCATTTTGGAATAATGGCTTACTATGTGTAATGGAATAACGGCTTGTTACGTATTGTGGAATGATGGCTTGTAACGTTTTGTGAAAAAATGGCTTGTTACATAGTGGAATAAATAAAACAAAAATGTAAAAAAAAATATTGCCCTAAAAGAAAGCATAGTGAAATGGTAATTAGAAACCAATTTCTCCCTCTCTCTCCCCCTCTCTTTCTATCTCACTCTCTTTCTTCACCCCCACCCCCCCCCGCTCTCTCTCTTCCTCTCCCTCCCCTCCCTCTTCATCTCCCTCCATCGCTCTTCCTATACCCCCCTCTCTCTCTCTTAACCCTCTCGTGAGTGTCCGCTGATATCGGTGGGATGAAAGTGCCTTGAGGTTCTCAAACTAGAACAGTCTTGGGAAGTCAACGGCCCTTTTATAGGAAGCCCCGTGGATCAGCAGTACGGATCACAGATTAAAACAAGGAAAGGTAATTGTAATTTAAAAAAATATATATTTAAGTAGAACCGTTTATACCAGATGAAATTTTGGTTTCTTCATTGCGTTTGAAATTTAACTCTATAACCGGGCAGCTCTGAGGGATATTTCTTTGTCACCGTTTCCTCAAGCGCTTATGGATTGTTATTCTTAAGAAACAAGATATTTATCTTGAAATCACTTGTTAAATGTCCTTGAAGTCAAACCGAGACAGTCGAGTCAATCACTCGATTTAATTCTAAGACGGCAGAAAGAATGTCTTACGAGAGAGTTTGGGGGGTGGGGGGAGAGAGAGGGGAGATATTTATTTTTTTTGGGAAGGGGGAATAAAGTTTTCAGAAAGCTCCCATTAAAAGCGTTGTTCCGTTTCTTAATCTGGTCGAGTAGGGCATGACCTTTTTTCACTTCTAAATGACCTAATGTTTCAATGTCTGGGTCACACAGGTATTATTCAGTTGTGTGAAACTATATTATCTCGGTAGTTCTCAGAATACATTGATGTATAATAATAATAATACTAATCCTGAAGTCCTGAGACGGAAGTACGAAACAGAAAAATAGGAACATGACACTAACACGTAGAAATAGGAACATGACACTAACATGATAAAATAGTCACATGACATTTACATGACAAAATAGGAACATGATACTAACACGACAAAATAGGAACATGAACTAACACGACAAAATAGGAACATGACATTAACATGACAAAATAGGAACATGATACTAACACGACAAAATAGTCACATGACATTAACATGACAAAATAGGAACATGATACTAACACGACAAAATAGGAACATGACATTAACATGACAAAATAGGAACATGACATTAACATGACAAAATAGGAACATGACACTAACACGACAAAATAGGAACATGATACTAACACGACAAAATAGGAACATGACACTAACACGACAAAATAGGAACATGACATTAACATGACAAAATAGGAACATGATACTAACACGACAAAATAGGAACATGACATTAACATGACAAAATAGGAACATGATACTAACACGACAAAATAGGAACATGACATTAACATGACAAAATAGGAACATGATACTAACACGACAAATTAGTCACATGACATTAACATGACAAAATAGGAACATGATACTAACACGACAAAATAGGAACATGACATTAACATGACAAAATAGGAACATGACATTAACATGACAAAATAGGAACATGACACTAACACGACAAAATAGGAACATGACATTAACAGACAAAATAGGAACATGATACTAACACGACAAAATAGGAACATGACATTAACATGACAAAATAGTCACATGACATTAACATGACAAAATAGGAACATGACATTAACATGACAAAATAGTCACATGACATTAACATGACAAAATAGGAACATGACACTAACACGACAAAATAGGAACATGATACTAACACGACAAAATAGGAACATGACACTAACACAACAAAATAGGAACATGACATTAACATGACAAAATAGGAACATGATACTAACACGACAAAATAGTCACATGACATTAACATGACAAAATAGGAACATGACATTAACAAGACAAAATAGGAACATGATACTAACACGACAAAATAGGAACATGATACTAACACGACAAAATAGGAACATGATACTAACACGACAAAATAGGAACATGACATTAACATGACAAAATAGGAACATGACATTAACATGACAAAATAGGAACATGACACTAACACGACAAAATAGGAACATGATACTAACACGACAAAATAGGAACATGACACTAACACGACAAAATAGGAACATGACATTAACATGACAAAATAGGAACATGATACTAACACGACAAAATAGGAACATGACATTAACATGACAAAATAGGAACATGATACTAACACGACAAAATAGGAACATGACATTAACATGACAAAATAGGAACATGACATTAACATGACAAAATAGGAACATGACACTAACACGACAAAATAGGAACATGATACTAACACGACAAAATAGGAACATGACACTAACACGACAAAATAGGAACATGACATTAACATGACAAAATAGGAACATGATACTAACACGACAAAACAGTCACATGACATTAACATGACAAAATAGGAACATGACACTAACACGACAAAATAGGAACATGACATTAACATGACAAAATAGGAACATGATACTAACACGACAAAATAGGAACATGACATTAACATGACAAAATAGGAACATGATACTAACACGACAAAATAGGAACATGACATTAACATGACAAAATAGTCACATGACATTAACATGACAAAATAGGAACATGACACTAACACGACAAAATAGGAACATGATACTAACACGACAAAATAGGAACATGACACTAACACGGGAAAATAGGAACATGACACTTACACAGCAAAGCATGAGCACGACACTATTCCTTTAATATACATATGGGAGTCATTCTAGATCAGTGGTTTTCAACCTTCCCAGTGTCGCCACCATTGATACAGTTTCTCATGTTGTGGCGACCACCAACCAAATTTTTTTAAGTTGCTACTTTATGATTGTAGAATATCAGTGTTTTTATGATGGTCAAAGGACCCCTTCTGTGTCGCAGCTGCCAAAGCTCAGATCCCCTGAATATATGAGAGAACATGAGTGAAAGAAATCAAGCCAGTCATAGGAAGCCTTGGAAGCTGTAGGCGCCCAGGAAAATTTATTTTTTAATGTCATAATTTACAAACACCCCCCTCCCACCCACCTCCCCACCTTTACTGCTGGCCCTTGTCATCTTATTGTTCCAGTGAAAGTGAGAACACGTGAGCAGCATGATACCACATACAAAAGAAACATAATATTGTACTTAATTTTTGGCGTTGTTGTTGTTGTTGTTGTTGTAATAAGACGATTTCTTTTGTCATTCTGGATACCATAATATCTGATTTTAAATAAAATTGTTTTTAGCCAAGAAACGCATTTGATGCACCACACAAATGGTTGACGAGAGACATTGTCCAGAATGGAGATCAGATTCATTGTTCTAAGATTGAACTGACTTAGCCAAACAGCCATCCCACAAACGTAAATTTAAAAAAAAAAATCTTGAGCTACGGATTTTTAAGTTAGTGAGTTTCCTTTTTTGTTTGTTTAAAACGTATAGATGATTGTAAAGAAATGATTTGTCTTATAGTAGGGTATCGGGTGTACCTGTGAACTGTTATCATGTTTACTGCAAATGCTCTTGAAATGGGAGGGTGGAGGCTCGGCTAACATTAGAGAGTTGATGACACCTCACCAGAGGCACCAGTCTACATTTGAGAGTTGATCACACCTCACCAGAGTCACCAGTCAACATTTGAGAGCTGATCACGCCTCACCAGAGTCACCAGTCAACATTTGAGAGTTGATCACACCTCACCAGAGGCACCAGTCAACATTTGAGAGTTGATCACACCTCACCAGAGGCACCAGTCAACATTTGAGAGCTGATCACACCTCACCAGAGTCACCAGTCTACATTTGAGAGCTGATCACACCTCACCAGAGTCACCAGTCAACATTTGAGAGCTGATCACACCTCACCAGAGTCACCAGTCAACATTTGAGAGTTGATCACACCTCACCAGAGTCACCAGTCAACATTTGAGAGTTGATCACGCCTCACCAGAGGCACCAGTCAACATTTGAGAGTTGATCACGCCTCACCAGAGTCACCAGTCAACATTTGAGAGCTGATCACGCCTCACCTGAGTCACCAGTCAACATTTGAGAGCTGATCACGCCTCACCTGAGTCACCAGTCAACATTTGAGAGTTGATCACACCTCACCAGAGTCACCAGTCAACATTTGAGAGTTGATCACGCCTCACCAGAGGCACCAGTCAACATTTGAGAGTTGATCACGCCTCACCAGAGTCACCAGTCAACATTTGAGAGCTGATCACACCTCACCAGAGTCACCAGTCAACATTTGAGAGCTGATCACACCTCACCAGAGTCACCAGTCAACATTTGAGAGTTGATCACACCTCACCAGAGTCACCAGTCCAGGAGACTTATCTGAGATGCGGATTTCAGCTTTCTAGAATATACGGAATGGACGGAACGCCTTCAGCTGAAAGAAGCTGGAACGAAGATGGGTTGAGTAGTGGTTTAAAAACTTGTCGATGTCCTATTGGTCCTTTTACGATGAGTCTATGGTTGGTTTCTTTATGGTGAGTCACGGTTCATAAACACCCATGTCATAGCTCCCAGTGGATGTACGAATGGCATTAACACGGTGGATTACTACTAAACAACCATCTGGTCCAATGGTTATACTTTGCGGTCGGACTACACATACCTGATACTGATTCCCTAACCACCAGCATGGAAACCCAAATTTTAAGGATTAGCCTAGTGCAGTCCAACCTTTCAGTTTGTCTACGAACGCGGTTACACGGCATGCTGAAATGTGAACTCATGGGGGAAAAAAAAAAGCTTTAAGCCAGATAACATATCTACCTTTAAAAAAAAATAAAAATTAACAGTGCGATCTGAATAGAGAAAAATGGGGGCGGGGGGGTGCTTGTGGGGGCGGGGTGGGGAGTGGAGTGGGTTGGAGGAGTGTTGTTCCTGAGTGCCGAGAGTCGCACCGGTGCCTCTAAACACCGGTTCGGTGCATCGATCTGATCGCTCGAAGGCGAAATGACTGCTAACTGGATTGTTATATATTATAATTCTGAACGCTCGGGCAGCGACCCCCCCCCCCCCCCCCC
>CAXITT010000702.1:247576-271469 GCA_964033795.1 Lymnaea stagnalis | reverse complement strand
CAAACGAGCCCCCTTACCCCCCGAATGCCGGCATGATAATTGGAGTCGAGTGTTGAAAACGGTAAACGGTCCATTCAAGTGCGCATGACAGTCAATATGTGATCAATGGATAGGGTATCGATTTTCTCGGATGTTTGATTGAAAATCCAAACAAAACGGATCCAACGCTTTTAGTCGCCAAATATTTTTTTTCTTCTCCCCCCCCCCTCCTCCTCCTCGCCCCACCCCCACCCCCCGTAGAAACCTGCTGACGTCACATGCCCCACCATCGAAGCAATGTTGAAGTGAGGAAACATATTTGTGAACATCTTGTGGTTGAAATAGGAGGGGAAAAAACAAAGAAAAAAATACTCAACTAATAGTTATAAGCAGTATAAAAGTATATCAATACAACAGAATAATGATACATCAGTATAACGTACAACAGTGTAATCAGGATAAAAGTATGACAGGTTATTAGTATAATAGAGTATAATGGCATGACAGTTAAAGATTAAAACAGTGTAACATGTCAAGAGGTGCTTATGGACCAAGCATACTTCCATGTAATTCAATCACTGACTTTTTTTAAATGCTTCTTGCTATTTAAATATTTTTTATTCTTCGCCCAGTATTGGTGGCAATGGATTGGTGTGCAAGGATTGGTGGGCAGGGATTAGAGGGAAGGATTGGTGTGCAAGGATTGGTGGGCAGGGATTAGAGGGAAGGATTGGTGTGCAAGGATTGGTGGGCAGGGATTAGAGCCTTCCTAACCACACGTTCCTAACCACCCGTCCCTAATCTTGGAAGGATTGGTGTGCAAGGATTGGTGGGCAGGGATTGTTGGGCAGGGATTGGTGTGCAAGGATTGGTGGGCAGGGATTAGAGGGAAGGATTGGTGTGCAAGGATTTGTGGGCAGGGATTGTTGGCCAGGGATTGGTGGCCAATTGCTACCATTGGGACTTTGAAGATGGCTCTTAACTTTTAATGATAATTCTATTGAGATATTACCACAAAAAAGTATATATATATAATGTATTGATATCTTTCACATTGGGTACGTTTATATGTTTAATATATTTTTGTATATGTGTGTTCACACCAGTTTCCTTCCCACCCCACCCTCGTTGTCCCCTTGGGGACCTCCCTGTGTCTCCCCGTACACAAATACAAAGTTGACCTGGTGCCACAAACATGAGGCTTCATTATGCTCATCTAATGAATGTGAGAATACATATAATAATTTTGACATAGTTAAGTCTTTGCAGGTACCAGTTAGTTACAAAACCCTAACACACCCCCCTCCCCCCAACCTTAAACCCCCTTTAAATTACGGTTCCAATAATACAGGAAAGAAACACAGAAATAAATTATGAGAAAAAAATTGACAGAATAGTCCTTACGATAATGTGTGGACATACGTTCATAAATATTTTAAAGGGAAGCAACGATAACACATATCCAACTTTTAATTTAATGAATTGCCTCCCTTATTAGAAATACTCATATTTTTAAAAAAAAATAAATAATTTTTTAATTATTATTTTTTATATTTTTTTAGTCTCCTCGTAATGCACCATACGGTCCCACTCAACAAGATCTAAGACGGTGTGTTTTAAGTTAGTTACATGAACTTTAAAGTTAAAACATCTGATAAAATTGTTTATTGTACGTCACCATTCTGAAGTACACTAGAATGTACATATCCTGCGCACCTTTTGTCGCAAGAGTGTGGCTGCGAGGACGATACCGAGTTGCTCCAAGAAAAAAAACATTTGATTTATTACTTGTTTGGTTTTTAATTTTGGAAGCAAACTACGGGTTTAAGAGACCAGTGCCTGGAATAAAAAATGAAAGAAAACAACAACTGAAACTCGGGACCAAATTTTTACATGATTATTTATTATGTATGCCAGGTACACGGAAGAGCCCAAAATAAAGAGTCATTAAATATTATTAATTTAGCCATAGTATTTAATAGTATTCAACAACAAAAACTTACACATTACTATTAATGTTATAATTTAGTAATGATGTATCTAGTGTTTAACTTATTATTGAGATATCGATGCATGCATGTGTACCGGGGAAAGCTTTAACTCCAGATAACGTATGTACTGGGTACTGCATCTATGAACCGTCTTTATTCAAAGCCTTTACAAACTGTTTATCAGGCAGGCCAAACTTTATTTTGTATTTGCACGAGTATGACGCTATTCTAGACGACCACCGCCCCCAGCCGTTGTTGTTGTCATGTAATGTCATGGTCCGGTCGTAGGACAATAAAAAAAAAAAAACTCTGCAGAATAAGCAACTACGGGATCATCGTATCGCCACTGCTTTTGTTTTACCCACGGGCTACACTGGCTTTGACACCAGTGAGTGTCGGGAAACAGACACCTTGGCACTGTCACGGGGGATATCAACATCGGACAGCTGCAGGGATGTTGTGACATGATCCAGCCACTATGGGACGAGCAGTTGTCGTGCGGTGGCGTGACCCATTGGATTGTTATCATAATCAAAATAGCTGATTTTTCATAGGTTGGTTGGTATCCCAGGAAGTGCCCCCCTCCCCAACCCCCTTTCCCCATTTCATTCGCCTTGCATTTTTAACCACGGGAAGAAATTTTTTTCCTACGTAGTTTAAATTAAACAACAAAAACAAGACCCAAAAAAAACAAAAAAACAGCAAACTAACAAAAAAAATTTTTTTTTACATTTAAAAAATCAAGATATTTTCGGCCATTATTTTTCGACACTACATGCGTTGAGTCTGTTAAAACTTTCCAGCACAGAGCCTCTTCAACTTTTGAACGTGTGCTTTGCCAGCGGTCAACTGATCTGACAACTTACGTTAGAGCTTCAAGGGGGTAACCGCCAACACTCGACAACCGCCTTGAAATCTGTAACACCTCCAGCATAAGTCATATGTCAGATGTCATATTGGCACCACGTGAGTGGTCAATAGATCTTTTTTTTTTATTCTGACCAAAATACTTTCTTTCCCTTCAGATTGGACATTTCAGGTTAAACGCAGATAATCTCGATTAAGTCAATGATTAATTTCGTCATTAATCTATACCAGCGGTTCTCAACCAGTGGGTCGCGAACCCTTTCGGGGTCGCGCGACCCTTTCACAGTGGTCGCCTAAGACCATCCGAAAGCACATATCCTTACAGCTATGACGTAGCAACGAAAATAATTGTGTGGCAGGGGGTCGCCACGACACGAGAAAATGTATTATAGAGTCGCGGCATTAGGAAGGTTGAGAACTACTGATCTATAACGTGTTAAGAGCTCATCAGTAACAAGAGGATAGATACAATTCTCTTCTCGGGAAAGGTCTCCTTTATTCAAGTGTGGCCAGGCATTTCAATACTAGAACTGATGCTTCGTTAGTGACTCTAATTATTAAAAAAATCAAACACAAAAAAAAACCAACTTTATTTCGACGCAATGTTTACATCTTTTTCTGATTGGGCTGCTTAAATGACTTAAATAAAGTGTTTAAATTGCTTAAATAAAATGTTAAAATTGCTTAAATAAAATGTTTAAATTGCTTAAATAAAATGTTTAAATTACTTAAATAAAATGTTTAAATTACTTAAATAAAATGGTTTAAATTAATTAAATGAAATGTTTAAATTAATTAAATGAAAGGTTTAAATTGCTTAAATGAATGGTTTAAATTAATTAAATGAAAGGTTTAAATTGCTTAAATGATTGGTTTAAAATACTTAAATGAAAGGTTTAAATTACTTAAATTAAAAGACTCCTCAAATCTCATTTACGCTTGAAACTTTTTTTAAAAAAAAAATTGTAATTTGTAAATAAAAATATATGGAGCCGAGACATGGAGAACAACGGCCGTAAACCTGACCAGAATCCAGTCCTTCATCAACAAATGTCTAAGAAGGATTCTCAGAATTCACTGGCCAGACAAAATCAGCAACCAGGAACTGTGGCAGCGGACTAAACAGAAACCCATTGAGGAAGAGATTCTCCAGAAGCGGTGGAGGTGGATTGGTCATACACTAAGAAAACCTGCTTCTAACATAACAAAGCAAGCCCTGAAATGGAACCCACAGGGTAAGCGGAAAAGAGGCCGTCCAAGAAACACTTGGCGCCGAGAATTGGAGACAGACATCAAGAAAATTGGCCATGAATGGAAGATCCTGGAGAAGCTGGCCCAGGATAGAGATGCCTGGAGGTCTCTCGTAGGTGGCCTATGCCCTTGGAGGAACCGCAGACGCCGACGATGATCGGTGGATGCCCCTCATGGACGAGAAGGCTCAACAACAAATAAAAATAAATATTTGACACGGTTGGCGTAAGAAGGGGGTGCCGCGGTCGCGGGTCTGGCACTTTTTTTCTTCTTTCACTGACGAGATTTTTTCTTTGCTTTTTGTTTTTGCTTTTGTGGTGAAAGTGTGGCGCCAAAATTCTCGAGCCTCCTCTGGCGGAACTAACCCTCGCACTGAGCCATTGTTTGACAAGCCTCCCAGATTATTTACATTCATCACCTCCCATGACGAGGTGGTTATGTCTCCGGTCCTTTTGACTAGCGAGTCACACACACACACACACACACACACACACACACAAACACACACACACACACGCACGCACGCACGCACACACAATCACACACGCAATCACACACACACACAATACAGCGTTGCAAACTTTTGTTTTAATAAACTAGAACATCATCTCTTGTGGGATTGCGTGGACATATTCTGGGACCAGCGTTGTGAGAGTTAAAGGTTTCAGGTGCTGAAATAATTAAAGGCAAGCTCTGAGGTGCAACGTTAAGTTAGAGATGATAGTATGACTTTCTATTGTCAGATGCATCTATTGTGTGTATAATGTTTGTTGTTTTTTTTCAAAAAGAAGCTTACGTAAAATGTGAAAAGAGAACATACTTTTATGCCACAAACATTGATATTTACATACGTTTTTTACATATCATCATCACTCGACAGTCCCTGCTTGTGAGATGCATCGGCTGTTTCAGGTCTGGTGGCTGGGCGTCGTCCTGGCTGTACTACCTCTGTGCGACACCTGCTGGAGACCCATGTAAGTTGATTGTGGGGACGCATGCAAGTTGATTGGAGACCCTTGTAAGTAGATTGGAGACCCTTGTAAGTTGATTGTTTGGGACTCATGCAAGTTGAATGGAGACCCTTGTAAGTTGATTGGAGACCCATGTAAGTTGATTGGAGACCCCTGTAAGTTGATTGGAGACCCTTGTAAGTTGATTGTTTGGGACTCATGCAAGTTGAATGGAGACCCTTGTAAGTTGATTGGAGACCCATGTAAGTTGATTGGAGACCCCTGTAAGTTGATTGGAGACCCTTGTAAGTTGATTGGAGACCCATGTAAGTTGATTGGAGACCCTTGTAAGTTGATTGGAGACCCTTGTAAGTTGATTGGAGACCCTTGTAAGTTGATTGGAGACCCTTGTAAGTTGATTGGAGACCCTTGTAAGTTGATTGGAGACCCTTGTAAGTTGATTGGATACGTTTTAAATTGATTGTTGGAGACCTGTGTAAGTTTTTTGTTGGAGAACTATATACAGTGATTGTTTGAGGCAAATGTAAGCTGATTCTTTGAGGCCTATATGCAATTTGATTTTCGGAGACCTACGTAAGTTGATTGTTTGGAGACATATACTATGTAATTTGAATGTCGGAGACCCGTGTAAGTTTTTGTTGTTGAATACTCACGTAAGTCGGTTGTTGGAGAATCATGTGATTTGATTGTAGGAGACCAATGTAAATTGACTGTACGAGACCTGCCAAGTTGATAGTCGGAGACCCATTCAAGTTGACTTTGTCATTCATTTGTAAGATGCCTGTTGGATATATATATATATATTGTAAGTTGACTGGTAACGTGTAGTGTAAATGTATCATAATGCTTCGTTTCGACGTAATTGATGGAGAACAAAGGAATACAAAGTTAATGATGTACATCAGGCCTGCACAGAGGCGTAGCGAGGGTGTTTGGCGCCCGGGGACAAGATTCGCGCCCGGGGACAAGATCCATTTTAAAGCGCCCCTTTTTTCTTTTTTTCAACTCTCAAACCCATTATTTTTACCAATAATATAATATCAAAGCACATTTTAGCGCCCCTGACTAGCTTGCGCCTGGGGACATCTGTCCCCTCCTGCCACCCCTCGCTACGTTTCTGGGCATGCACAACTCAAAATGTAAGGCGAGCCGTAATACTTTCTATCAAATTTTTACCGCCCTCTTCCCCAACCCCAGCCCCTAAAACTCAGTTTTTCCTCGTTTTTCGAAGGGAAAATCGAGGAAAATAACTGCGCTAATTGAGATTCTTAAAAAAAAAAAAAATAATAAAAAAATCGCCAAGTGCGTTTGGGTCGTAATATTGTCTTTTGTTTTTCTGAAATAGTTGCTGAAATAAATCTGCCGTGTGATATGAGAAGATTAATGTAGTTCAGGGGCGTGAAAAAATGTGACGTTACGAGCCTTCGGAGCGGGGAGATGGGGAGCTCGAATTGGGATTCTTATAAAGTGCGTTTCTTGCATGCATGTTTTGTCAAATTTTCAGCCCCACCTCCATTGCTCTATATTACATTCTACAAAGGGATTTATGAGAAAAATGTTGTTTTTAGTGGTTGTTATTCTTTTTCTTTTTTTATAATATTTTTTTAAAATTTGAAAATTAAAATTAAGACAAGAAATTGAATGCAAATTTTTTTTTTAAAAAGCCATTTTGTGACATTTTGATATTAGAAAGAGCCTTGACATCATACGACGGTGATATTTTGAAAGACATGTTAAAGGGGCGACCGTCATAATTAGGTATGGTTGAGTGCCAAACATCTAGCAACACATTCGATGTCTCACACAAACCTATTATTCCTTTACCTCTACGTGGCGATGACAAAGGGTCGCGCGGGTTCTGACGGTGTGGGTTCTGACGGTAAGGGTTCTGACAGTGTGGGTTCTGACGGTAAGGGTTCTGACAGTTTGGGTTCTGTCGGTAAGGGTTCTGACAGTGTGGGTTCTGACAGTGTGGGTTCTGACAGTGTGGGTTCTGACGGTAAGGGTTCTGACAGTGTGGGTTCTGACGGTGTAGGTTCTGACGGTGTGGGTCAAATGTCTTGCATCCACAGTCAATGATTACTTAATAACAAAACAAACAAAAAACACACCAAAAAAGAAAACCTATCGTTTCTTTTACAGCCAGGTGGCGATGACCAAAGGCTCGTGTGGTGTCTGCGGGGACAATATCCAGGTGAGCTTCACGGTAAGGAACAAGCTCCAGGTGCCCTACTTTGAAAGCAGGCACACGGTCAGCGACCTGCCGCAGAGGGAGCTCATTCACTTTCTCGAGAGGGCCGCGGAGAGCAACTCACAGTTCAGGTGTGTGCATGACGAGCTAACCAGACGTCAGGGGTGCAGATTGAATCACGTGCAGCGTTGTGTGTGCATGTATGTGCGTGTATAAGCGTCTTTTTACGTGTATGTGCGAGTATGAGCGTTTATGTTCGAGTATGTGCGTGTATATGTGTGCGTGAGTGTGTATGTGTAACGCTAAGAGGTTGAATATGGTACAAATGATCTAAAATGATACATTTATTATATTTAGAGATAGCCGCATGAGAAAAATCTGAGAATTTGCGTATTATTCTAATTTATTTTATTTAACTGTCTTGTAAAAGTGATCAAATTCATGGGTAGCTCATCGATATCTAGTTAATAAAAGATTATGAAGAACTAATAACTAAGAACAAATAACTATGAACAAATAACTAATATTTTCAATAAATTGTCAATGCATAACAAATAAACTATTTTTTTTAAATGATACAAGAATATGAAGAACTAATATTTTTTTAAACAAATAGTTTGTTATGCATTGATAATTTATTGAAAATAATGCTTTTATTTTACAAATAACTTTTTGAATCATGGACTATGAGTTTGCTGGTAGAATTTGATACTTATCCGCTCCGCTAGCAGGATCTTAATTTCCTTATAAGCCAATCTTTGTCACTACAAAAAACAAAACCTGGCACAATATATTATGGAGCATGATTGGTCGCTCCGTGTGATACACGAGCAAGTAAAGGAGTGGCGTAGGAAGGAGTCAAACGAGTCGGTCCACCCCAGGCGTTATTTTTTTTCTTCTTTCTTTATATGAAGGGGCGGCATTTTCTGCCTACTGCAAGATTTGTATTGTGGGAAGGGGGTGTGGGTAATTCCCCCCCCCCCCTTTTTCAGTCCTCCGGTAGGTAGCACCAACTCTTGTTACGTGACATCTCCTGGCGTTACGAGCCATGCAATAATCCGTTCAGTTTGTCAATTACAGCTTCACCGTCGACTACCACCAGGGAATGGGATACTTCATAACCAGGATGAACGGCCTGGCTGCCTCCGCACCCAAAAAGACTTTCTGGAAGATGATCTCCTCCTCCAGTGGAGAAATGCTTCCTCTGGGTGAGTTGTAGGTAGACCATCAACCATATGGATTTGTATCATTTTTTTTTTACATTTTTTTTTATTGTATGTAGAATCGATAGCAAAGCTGGTTCAGCATATCAACATGCTGTCTTCAGAGGATTCATGTCATCGTAGTCTTGTTGCAGTGTTATTGCAGCTCTTCAAAAATCGCATGCTTTGTAAAACAAAACAAAAAGAAATAGCTCCATTCCAGTGTCGCTCCCTTAAGTTTGTTATCGGTAATAAAAAAAAAAAAGAAAAGAATATGACATTGCCATTCAGGGGCGAATGAAAAAAAAAAAAAAGGGGGGGGTTTATTTTCGGCCAACTGAAGAGTTTTAAATTGTGGAGACGGGGTGGGGGGGGGGCGAATATCTTGGGTCTTCCGCCCCACGTTGGTAGCTGCCCAAGGTACGCCCCTGTTGCCATTTCATGGGTAAACTGGAGTGTGGGGTGTGTGATTGACCGAGGAATCAACGTTTGGAAACGATATAAATATCCAATTTGAAAACCAAACAAAAAACTCTATGTATTGTATTTATTTCATCCTCTTCCCCAAACCAACCTTCAGAATAACAATAAACACTCCCCCCACGCTTGCATGAAAAATAATTTTGCACAAAAAGCAGAACATGTAAATTGCAGTGTCCGGCAAGGAAGGGTGGGGTGGGGGAGGGGGGGGGGTGTTCGTTGTTGCTCCTTTAAAAATTTAAGTGCGGAGCAGGGGGGGCTTCGTTTTTATATTTAAAAAAAATAAATATTTAAATGGCGCATTTGCTTTATAAGTATTTCACAACATTTTTTAAAAATGGCTCTGGGGGGGGAGGGAGGGGGGGGGGGGGGAGGGGGGGGGGTGTTCGTTGTTGCTCCTTTAAAAATTTAAGTGCGGAGCAGGGGGGTCTTCGTTTTTATATTTAAAAAAAATAAATATTTAAATGACGCATTTGCTTTATCAGTATTTCACAACATTTTTTAAAAATTGCTCCGTTTTGTTAAGTCTCAATTCCTTTGCGCACTGTCCAGGCAATTATAGCACAAACTATAAAAGTAACAATGCTTTGCACCAGGGATGGCCAACTCGCTGCCCGCGGACCGCAAGTGGCGCGCAGAGTAAAAACCCCCCCCCCCCCCAAACCAACCGGATGATCACAAGTAAACGCATTGCTTCATTTATTTAGCGATTATTTTTCATTATTGACAAAAAAAGCAAACTTTGAATTATAACCACCTTGTCGTTGTACCGGTCCCTCTCATGGACTGATTTTTAAAAAAAAAATGAGTTTCAAAGTATTAGAAATCTCAAATCCTACTTAAAAATTATTTTAAAAAAATTTCAACTGTTGTTCGTCCTTCCCATATTACATGGTGATAACGCAAGTTGCCTGCCAGTTCTATTTGTGCCTAGAAAGCTTTCCCGCACGTGGGGCACACGCTGTTTTGGGTCCTAGTAGGATTTGGGCCAATTTTGCTTTTTCTTGCCGTGCGCTTTCTTCGGACGTGAGCGGTCCGCTTATTCTCTGAGGATTTGTGCTCCGGCAGTGAGTCTGTTGCGTCAGTTTGCACGATCGGTATCAAGTGTCTCCCATAAATCAAGGTCAATGATCATAAATTTAAGCGATATTTTTAAACAGGCCTTGAATCTATTTTTTTTTTTCAACTGAGCGTTTCCCACTGGAGAGTTCACCGAACATTTAATCGCTTTGGGAAGTCTGATCATCTTGCATTCTTGTGACATGCCCCGCCCCCAATGGCTTTTTAGTGGCTGGTAACATAAAAGGATTTATTTAAACACTGGCTACGCAAAGGAAACCCACATTTCTTCGTAGGTTTCCTCTGTTGTTTACGTCTAGAATGATGCAAAACTCGTTTCAGGTAGGCGCCGAAATGCATTTGGATTCATTTAACCCATAGAATTTATTTATGTTCGAGGCGGCGCGAGTAGATTTGTTATCGCCTGGGAACTCATGTGCTGTGAGAGTAAATAAATAATTATGGTCATCGTATACTTGGTCATTATTTTCTTTATCAGGTCCAACGACACCCATCCCGGGAAGAGATGACTCGCGATGAAAGCGGCCCGTTAAGCCTTTTGGGTTGGCACTCGCGACACAATAACACAAAATAATTAATTAAATAGAAGCTGTTTTTTCAAAGAATACTGCAGATCGAATAAGATAAGACTCGTGGCATGTTGCAAAAAGTGGAATGATTGATTAAGATGGGGTAAAAGAAACAATATACATCTATAGGTAACTTAAAACGTAATTGTCAACGGCTACTTTGTTCCTAGAGCCTTTTCCTCACGCCAGTCCGATTTATATGAAAAAAAAAATCGTAATGGGATGAATGATTTTTTCTCATTTTTTTTCTCCAATCAACGCTTTTTCCAAAATTATATTTAACCCCACATGAGGACATGAGCTTTTTGTTTACTTCAGCCACCTAAGCGTTTGACAGTTTTTATCCGTAGAAATGTAAAAAAAAGGCTGAAACAGTGGGGTGGCTAGGGTTAGTGTCACACGAAGATTACAACACCCCCGTTCCATGAAATAAACTCTGAAGTTGGCCGAAATCTCCACCCCTCTACACACAATTAAAAAGAAAAACTTTAAAAAACTGCCATCAAGGGCACCCCCACCCCACCACACGCTGAAAATGTTTGTTAATTTCTCGCTATTTTCCAACATGCAGGTGTGTCCCAATATATTCCTAAGAACAAGGAGTCGATTACCTTTGATTTCACCTCATGGGCTGCACCGGCTCCCACTCTCGCCAACACTAGCGCTCACTGAGCGGGCAGTATCGAATACCCTACCACCGCCAAGAAAGTGAATGACTGAGGTTAAAGATTTGTATAAGAATTGGGTAATTTTTATATTTACATCCATATATCGCAGTTCTGTACGGATCATTATGTGAGTCATCCTCTTAAAACAGTACGCAAGTTTAGATTTACATCTTCAAATGACGGGTTGTCTATATTGTAATAGAAGTTGTTGTTTTTTCAGTTGGGGTAGGGGGGTAGTTGGAATGAGGGAGGTGACTATTTCCACATCACCAGATCAACTTTGTAAGTAAGCCTTTGTCTATAGTATAGTAAATCCCTGGATATTCTGGTCCATTATTATTGTGGACCTCATTTTTCACAGTGTCAACATTTATATTCTCTCGCTTCCTGTGTTGGCACTTCCGGGCGACAACAATGTATATTTCTTGAGTGGTCTACTGTGCTCTGTTTTTGGGGATTTCTCCATTTGTCCTGTGTACTGAAGAAGGCTCTATGCCGAAACGTCCTAATCTTTTTGTCCTGTTCTCTAATTGAAGTTTCCACATACCTCGTTTTGCTATTACAATGATGTACATTGTCACGTAATGTGAGTACTTGTACAATGTTGCACATTGTCACGTAATGTGAGAGCTTGTACAATGTTGTACATTGGCATGTAATGTGAGAGCTGTACAATGTTTTATATTGTCACGTAATGTGAGTACTTGTACAATGTTGTACATTGTCACGTAATATGAGAGCTTGTATAATGTTGTACATTGTCAAGTAATGTGAGAGCTGTACAATGTTGTACATTGTCATGTAATGTGAGTACTTGTACAATATTGTACATTGTCACGTAATGTTAGAGCCTGTACAATGTTGCACATTGTGACGAAATATGAGAGCTTGTACAATGTTGTTTATTATGACGAAATGTGGGAGCTTTTACAATGTTGTATATTGTCACGAAATATGAGAGCTTGTACAATGTTGTATATTGTCACGTAATGTGAGAGCTTGTACAATGTTGTACATTGTCACTTAATATGAGAGCTTGTACAATGTTGCACATTGTGACGTAATATAAGAGCTTGTACAATTTTGTTTATTGTGACGTAATGTGAGAGCTTGTGCAATGTTGTATATTGTAATGTAATGTTAGAGCTTGTACAATGATGTACATTGTCACGTAATGTGAGAGCTTGTACAATGTTGTATATTGTCACGCAATGTGAGAACTTGTACAATGTTGTACATTGTCACGTAATGTAAGTACTTGTACAATGTTGTATATTGTCACGTAATGGGAGTACGTGTACAATATTGTACATTGCCACGTAATATGAGAGCTTGTATAATATTGTATATTGTCAAGTAATGTGAGAGCTTGTACAATGGTGTACATTGTCACGTAATGTTAGAGCTTGTACAATGTTGCACATTGTGACGTAATATGAGAGCTTGTACAATGTTGTATATTGTCACGTAATGGAAGCTATTAAAAACTCTTTTTTTAAAAACAACTAAATCATTTTATGTTAATTTTTCTGTTTGACTAATATTGTTGAAGAGTTTGAATATTCTATTTTACTAAATTAAATTCGTCTAACATTGCACGTACACACACATAGAGAAAGAGAGAGAGAGAGAGAGAGAGAGAGAGAGAGAGAGAGAGAAAGAGAGAGAGAAAGCTAGAGAGAAAGCTAGAGAGAAAGAAACCAGAAGAGAGAGAGAAAGGGAGACAGAAAAAGAGATAGCGAAAGAGAGAGTGAGGGGAGATGGTGAAATAGAAAGAGAGTGAAAGAAATAGATAGAGAAATAGGGGTGAGAGAGAGAGAGAGAGAGAGAGAGAGAGAGAGAGAGAGAGAGAGAGAGAGAGAGAGAGAGGCACACATGACATTACCATTGGTGCCCATTGTCAGAAGCTTCAAAACTTAAAATTGAATAGTGCTGTATCAAGACACTTCTGTAAAACAGGCTACTCCATAGATGTCAATGAAGTAAGGTAACAAACAGAGCTTGGAACTCAGCGTTACCATAATTTCCCGCCCGATGTACTCTACACCTTAATAAAAAAAAAAAAGCAAACACACTTGCTAAGTTTTTTAAACGTTTTTTAAAAGAATTGGGCAATTTATAATCAAACATAGTTCTGGTTTCCACAATTGTGTGTGTGTGTGTTAAATTTTTAAACAGACTATCAATGCGTGAAAGCTGCCGGGTCAAGGTAGTCAGTAACCATTCTTTTCAGCGTGGTCTATTGTTGACCGTTGTTGGTCCTGATGGAAATGATGGTCTCGGGAAAACGAAAAACTAACACACATACACACACACACAAACTTCGACCATCAGAAAAACGTTTCGAATCGATTGCATGATTTGAGAAACAATGATATCCACCAATCTTCTCCTTTTTAAAAAAAAAAAAAATTAAAGACAAACTGGATACGATTGTATCAGAAATGTTATTTTGAACAGTTTTCAGACAAAAAATATTTTTTTTTACCCGTTATCTGAAAACGGTTCAAAATAGCATTTTTGATACAATGGTCTCCAGGTTTTTTTTTTTTTTTTTAATCAAATTAAACAAACAAAAAAAAAAAAAAAAAAAAAAAAAAAAAAAAAAAAAAAAAAAAAAAAAAAAAAAAAAAAAAAAAAAAAAAAAAAAAAAAAGCCATACAGCTGTCTCCTTACATCGAGATGTTTTTAAAAGAAACAACAACACGCAGCTGTCTCCTTACATCGAGATGTGTTTTTAAAAGAAACAACAACACGCAGCTGTCTCCTTACATCGAGATGTGTTTTTAAAAGAAACAACAACACACAGCTGTCTCCTTACATCGAGATGTTTTTAAAAGAAACAACAACACGCAACTGTCTCCTTACATCGAGATGTTTTTAAAAGAAACAACAACACGCAGCTGTCTCCTTACACCGAGATGTTTTTAAAAGTACAACAACACGCAGCTGTCTCCTTACATCGAGATGTTTTTTTAAAAGAAACAACAACACGCAGCTGTCTCCTTACATCGAGATGTGTTTTTAAAAGAAACAACAACACACAGCTGTCTCCTTACATCGAGATGTTTTTAAAAGAAACAACAACACGCAGCTGTCTCCTTACATCGAGATGTTTTTAAAAGAAACAACAACACGCAGCTGTCTCCTTACACCGAGATGTTTTTAAAAGAAACAACAACACGCAGCTGTCTCCTTACACCGAGATGTTTTTAAAAGAAGCAACAACACGCAGCTGTCTCCTTACATGATGTTTTTAAAAGAAACAACACAAAGCAACAGCAAACGAGGGCCATTGAATTGTCTTTCGTCGTGTAATTTCGCTTAAACCAACCGTTCACCAATTGTCTTGTGGGTCCCAGCCGCCATTGGGATACTATAAGAAACAAATATTAGAAGTGGCTATTCGGACCCGGGTCCGAGAAGTTGGAGGTTGTGATTAAAATTATATATATATATATATATATATATATATTATTGTTAGGCTGTAAGACAAATTTGGTAATTAACTTAATTCTTCAGTTTAACTAAAATTAACTACCACAAATGACATCCGAATAGCATTGAGTCTAAAGGGACCCGGGTCCGAATAGCGGCGCATCGTTTCCGGTTCCATTTTGACTATATGCTATTCGGATGTCATTTTTGGTCGTTTATTTTAGTTAAACTTAAACTGTTATGGGGGAGTGGGGTGCGCTTTGCTAATTTTTAAGGGGCTGTGCCTTTAAAAAAAAAAAAAAAATATTTCCTCTGAACCGATCGACCTCACGAGATTCCATTCCTACTCAAGTCACACAACGATGGAGACTTATAAATCTTCAGTTCACCTCGTTTGGGAGTCACTGGACCGTAACAGAAATCTTTAGTATGATCTAAATCTCGGGGCACCGATGTATACAATTTTTTAATATTTTTTTTAAGATAACCATCGCGTACGGGTGGGCCCCCAGGATCCACCCACGCCACGATCTCTCCTTCCTCTCACATAACAAACCATTGCCCCCATCATCGTACCCTTTCGACATCATGGCGTCCAATAACTAAACTACTCAACTTCATCAGTTTTTAACAAGCCCATAGTTCAAACCTCCTCCACACTTAAAACACTGTCCCGACTTCAACACGGCTTCTTCCATTTGTTGCATCTTGTAATGTAAGCAGTGCTTTCTTTCCGTTACTACAACCTCTTCAACACGTACTGATGTAGCAGATGACACCCGGATAAACGGATTGCACTTATTTGACGTGCTCATTACTTTATATCCGGCTTTATTAAATACCGTGTATTAGCATTATTTTTTTTAAAAAAAAGTATACGTTTTCAATGAGCTCGGACGCTTTAACCTCGCGCGTAAGATACTGATCTTACCTCGAGCGCCTCTCCATGTGGTGGATTTAGGGAGGAGGGGGGGGGTTGAAGGCCACACGATATAACGGGGGAAACAGAATATCCCTGGCGGACCAAAGATCAGGAACTAATGCCTATTAGGAATTGAGGGGATCTTTGAAGGCAAGGGAACCTTACCCGAAATATAAGGCAGCTAACCTGAGTAAAGGGCAGCCCCCAACCCCAGATGGTTGTGCACAAGGTTAACAAACCGACCATGTAAAAAAACCAAAATCAACAACAACGTTATGAAATCCAAATAACAAAATAAAACCCTGACTGACTCTAATGTAAATCGACCCATGCCTGGATATGGACACATTTTTTGGGGATTGCGACTTGGATCGTACTAAGCCCTAAGCCTGTTTAGAGCAGACGCCTTAACCAACCTAATAGATCTACTAATTAAACAAACAATCTCCATATCTGCATTGTAAAAATTCGATGGCGAAATGCAGACATCAAGACTACACCATATTTTAAAGTTGCAACAACACTAACACTCTTGTCACAGGATTTATAGTGAGGAAAAAAGCCGTCGGTGGATTCACAGGTTTTAATGAAAGCTTGTGCTTTTTGCCTGTGCGAGGCTCCTAGAAGCGCGAGGCTCCTAGAAGCACGAGGCCCCCCTAGAAACGCGAGGCTCCCTAGAAGCGTGAGGCCCTGGGCAACTATACTCCTCTTTGAGGCATTTTGAGTGGCACACCTGGCATCATGTCACGGCACACCTGGCATCACATCGTGGCACACCTGGCATCACATCGCGGCACTCCTGGCATCATATCGTGGCACACCTGACATCTTATCGCGGCACACCTGGCATCACATCGTGGCACACCTGGCATCATATCGTGGCACACCTGCCATCTTATCGCGGCACGCCTGGCATCACATCGTGGCACACCTGGCGTCATATCGTGGTACACCGGTTTTCAACTCTCTTCTCTAGTGCGTTTCCTTTATAAAATGTGGACTGGTAAAATGACATCTATCGGCCAATGAGGATCTCTGCCCGGGAGGTGTATACTTAGGAGTTCATGTAAGAAACGCAATCGCCTGTGGCTGTATATATGTTTGACCTAGATGTTTGTACATGTATATATAGAGACCTTTGCGCAAAAGCATTGGTTGTATATGCTATGATATCGACAAGTCAAAACGTCCAGAAACAACTGTGTTTGGTGGGTAATATCGACTCAGGTTCGTTAAACTTTGTTTCTGCCGACTAGTCTAGATTTTAAAATAAATTGCTCATTATTTCTAAATAGCTTAATTTACATAAAACTCAAATCTCTATTGATATAATGATACATCTTTTATACGTAAACAATTGCTAGCTATGAAGGAATTAATATCTTAATGGTAAAAAAAAAATGTTTCTATTTGTGATATCAATTTTAGAAATTTAGAAGGATCATTTTTCCCCCCGAGTGTGTTATTCGTTTGGCGACACTTGAGTGAAGGAATCAACAGGAGAAAGCAGAATGAACCAAGGACGTTTCTCTCTGAGTTTCGTATGTGTGTTTGCGGTGATGTTTTCAATGGTAGATGTAACCAGGTACGTTGTGTGTATGTGTGTGTTCATGCAAAATACAACTTTGGGTGCCCTTTGCTTATATACTATAATTACAGCGCCAAATAGAGCATATTTGGTATCGCTCGAAAGCTTGGCCTATGTATTTTTTTTTTTTTTAGTTGTATGGCCCACTAAAACGCTTTCGCTGAAGCACGCGATCTTGTTGGTTGACATTGAAATTTTTCGTTGACCTGCAAGTATCATTTATCGGCTAATTTTATATTTTACCCATATTAACTACATTTAGTATAATAATACATCAGGCCTGCTTTATAATTATTATACGAAACAGTGATACATGCACACTTGTACTGTGTTTGTTGGATTATGATTTAAATTAAAGGCTATTTCATGCCTAATTCAAATGAATTGTTGCCCTCTTGGATACAACTTCTCAGCTAAGTGCTATTTTTAAATTTTATTCTGTTTTTTTCTGTTTGTACGCTGAAGAAGGCTTCCTGCCGACACGTTCGTTGTTTTGTTGCGTTCCTTTTTTTTAAGGTTTAACCTTACTTTGTTTTACTAATTTCCTATTGTTCTTAGGAATAAGCAAAACTAGGCGACCTTCTAGGGCCCCACTGACAAGGGGGCTCGCCTGTCACTTTTTTTTTTAAAGTCTACAACTTGCAAGTCCATATATTTCAGAGGTAGACATTTCCTCTTGTGGCGGAATTATCAATATGGTTAGAGGTTACACGAGAGCAAAGTGCAAACAGTGACGAAGGCAGAATGGAGTGACCGCAGTGTTGGTGGATGTTTTTCTCCTCATCTCCTGGGGAGCTCCGCCCCCCGGACCCCCCTTACGGGGCCCGCCCTACCTACGCTTCATGCCTAGGGCCCCCAAAATCCTAAGAACGGTTCTGTGTAAATTCCAGAACGCCCCTGAAAAATAAGAGAGCCGTGCGTTAATTGTAATGTACTGCTGAAACTGTGATGGAGCATAGGGGACCCCCCCCCCCTCTCCCCCAGCAATAATTAGATTACTTTTATTTTTTGATTTTTTTTTTTGACTAACTTGACTTGAAGTTCACTAACAAAAGTTTTGTAACCGCTAAAAGACTAAACGCTGTTTATTGATTTTTTGTGTGTTGATATTACGATACCACCATCTCTACCTTGACAGCGCAGGTCAGTGCTACTACGACACCAACCGCCCCGTGTTCGGCGTCCCCATCTCGGTAACTCTTCGTGTCAACAACCAGCTCCGGGCGCCCTTCTTCCAGGCTAACACAACGCTCTCCCAGTGGCCACAAACCTGGCTGGTGAACCTCCTCAATGCCGCCAACGATGACAGTGACGTCTTCAAGTCGGTGCTTTTTTCCATCTATGATTACACCGCGGAACCCCGGGTTAAACCTGTTCGTTGGGTCACCATAAAAATCGTTTATAGCTGGATTCCCGTTAGAGAGGGGGTTTTGACACTATTCCCTGACCACTGTTTGGGGATTTTTTAAAAGAAGAAACTTTAATGAAACATTATTCTTTATTTCAAATTATTTTTTTGTTACAGTACTCTCTTGTTTTAGCCTTCATGTACTACATAGTGTTGAAGTTTGATTAGTCTATCTCTATACGGTTTTCTTTCAAATTAGTGAATTGTGCCATCTTTCTCAGCCTTCAACTCCAACTGTCTTATTCTCTCTATCCTCCCACACGTCCATGGTCACGCTTCATTTTTTTCCCATTCCCCCTCCCCTCCCCCAAACTCAGTTCTATCTCATTAAGTTTCGTGTTATATGTTCTCATCGCACACTTAACCCTTTTTTTTAAAAAAAAAAGAAACGAATACTACACAGTGGCATACGCGCCCCTATAACATTATTATACACCTAATTGATAAAATTCCATATGTTAAAGATATTAATTATTAATTTATGTGTAAAATTAAAGCCGTCTGGCTTAAGCTTCCTTTGTGCTGACGTATCTCTTGGTGTCTGTCCCACAGTTACAAGGCCTCTTACTCGGGCAAACTTGGCTATTACATCAACACCATCTACAGCCTGACGGAAAACACTGCCGACGGGACTTACTGGAGCATTGTAGATGATAGAACAGGAATCAACCTCCAGTGTGGTGCGATTGTCATTATTTCATTTTGCTGCAACTCATTTACAAAATTAAGCTTCCACTCTTTTCCAAAACCGCAGTACACCAGACAATCCGCAGTACACCAGACAATCCGTAGTACACCAGACAATCCGTAGTACACCAGACAATCCGTAGTACACCAGACAATCCGCAGTACACCAGACAATCCGTAGTACACCAGACAATCCGCAGTACACCAGACAATCCGCAGTACACCAGACAATCCGTAGTACACCAGACAATCCGTAGTACACCAGACAATCCGTAGTACACCAGACAATTCGTATCCCGGTACCAAATAGGATGCATCACATCATCAGACAATCCTTATCATAGATCCCAGAGAATACATCACATCACTTGACAAATCCTTATCGGGGTACCCACAAGACGCATAACATCACCATTCAAAAGGGAAAAAGCAAAGACGCTTAAATTGAAGCGACTAGAAACCGTCCCATTGGTTTTAAAACAATAGCGCCAAATACTGCAACAGTAGCCATGGTTGCTACAAACATTATTATGTGAATAATTCTTATTCAACATTTGATAGATAGATAGATATATATATATATATATATATATATATATATATAGTTTTTTTTAAACATTTTTTATATCAGTGAGTTCGCGGCTAAAGAAACCGACTACAAATTTCAGGGGAACAAAGCCCACCTACCTCCATAAAAAAAATGGGAAGCTGATTTCCCCCTGCCAAAATTGTAGTTACGTCACAAATTTGAAACCGTTTGTAAATCCTCCTTGTTTTTCTGTTTATCACACAGGTGTCTCATCTTTCGTGCCGGACGACAATGACGTCATCTTGTTCAATTTTACTAACGCGGCATCTTCTCCCCCAGTGGGTCCGGGAATTGCCGACCACGGCAACAGCAAAAGAGAATTATAAGACTTTCATGTCTTAATACTTTCCCAACAATTGTTGAAATATATATATATATATATTTATTCCTCACGAGACAAAGTGGCGTGATCAGTGTTTCTTTCAGAAATTCTCCCCCCCCTCACCCGGGGGGGGGGACTTCAGATTTTTCGAGGGGGGGGGCAGTGCCAGCAGTTCCAGTTGATTTAGTGTTGGACATATTNCCCCTGGGCGTGATACAATGATTGCAAATAATGCGCTATCCGTGGTGATCTCCCATGAGTCCCTAACAAGTGCTTTTGGGAAAAGATACAAATGCTTTTAATGTTTTTTTTTTTTTCTTATCCTTTCCTTTCTTTAAAAAAAAAAAATTACTGTTATTATTATTATTCATTTTTTTTTTTTCGCATTGTAGTGTTGTTCATTTTCACCTAATGTAAGCTACTAAAAATAAACTATTTTTGTATAATTATTACTTTGTGTGGATTTTTTTAAAATTTTTTTTAAAAATGTAAATCATTGTATTGAAAATGTTTATGTCTGAAAATAATTTTGTTTGTTTGTTTGACTAAAATTGTTGAAGAGTTTCAGTAGTTCTTTTTATCAAATTAGACTCGTTATACATTGCATTTACAGAAACAGACCGACAGAAAGAGAGACAGAGAGATAGAGAGAGAGATATATAAGAGAGAGAGAGAGAGAGAGAGAGAGAGAGGCAGAAAAGGAAAAAAGAGAGAGAGAGAGTAATGAGAGACAAAAAGAAACATACGTACTTACACACATATTCCCTTACATGTCTGTGTCAATTTGCTGATGTATCATTGTGACGAGAGGGATGGAGAGAGAGAGAGAGAAAGAGAGAGAGAGAGAGAGAGAGAGAGAAAGAAGAAAAAGAGAGAGAGGGAGAGAGAGAGAGGGGCAAAGAGTTAGAGAAATGCACGCATGGCATTAATATTGGTTCATATTGTCAGACGTTTGAAACATTAAAATTTGATATGAATGTAATCAAATAATCTTGCTACACAGAATAATTTCTAGATATCAATAAGATAAGGTAGCAAAGGTTGGAACTCAGTGCTACAATTATCTCCCTTTACGTACACGACACATCTTTACATACACAGTATATCTTTACATACACAGTATATCTTTAAATACACAGCATGTCTTTACATACACAGTATATCTTTACATACACGGTATATCTTTACATACACAGTATATCTTTACATACACAGTATATCTTTACATACACGGTATATCTTTACATACACAGTATATCTTTACATACACGGTATATCTTTACATACACAGTATATCTTTACATACACGGTATATCTTTACATACACGGTATATCTTTACATACACGGTATATCTTTACATACACGGTATATCTTTACATACACGGTATATCTTTACATACACAGTATATCTTTACATACACGGTATATCTTTACATACACGGTATATCTTTACATACACGGTATATCTTTACATACACGGTATATCTTTACATACACGGTATATCTTTACATACACAGTATATCTTTACATACACGGTATATCTTTACATACACGGTATATCTTTACATACACAGTATATCTTTACATACACGGTATATCTTTACATACACGGTATATCTTTACATACACAGTATATACTTACATACACAGTATATCTTTACATACACGGTATATCTTTACATACACAGTATATCTTTACATACACGGTATATCTTTACATACACAGTATATCTTTACATACACAGTATATCTTTACATACACGGTATATCTTTACATACACGGTATATCTTTACATACACAGTATATCTTTACATACACGGTATATCTTTACATACACAGTATATATTTACATACACGGTAAATCTTTACATACACGGTATATCTTTACATACACAGTATATCTTTACATACACGGTATATCTTTACATACACGGTATATCTTTACATACACAGTATATCTTTACATACACGGTATATCTTTACATACACGGTAAATCTTTACATACACGCTACACTTTTACATGAACAGTACATCTTTACATACACGGTACATCTTCACATACACAGTATATCTTTACATACACGATACACCTTTACACACACTGTACACATTTACATACACGGCACACCTTTACATACATGTACACCTTTACATACAAATACATCTTTACGTACATGGCAATTTTTGCATACACGGTACCCCTTTACATACATATATACCTTCTTATACATGGTGCACTTTCATACTCGGTACACCTTCACGTACATGGCACATTTACATACATGGTAACCTTTACTTACATGGTACATCTTCACATAAATAGTACACCTTACGTACACAGTACACCTTTATATACACAGTACACCTTTATATACACAGTACACCTTTATATACACAGTACACCTTTACATACACAGTACACCTTTATATACACAGTACACCTTTACATAAACAGTGCACCTTTACATACACAGTACACCTTTACATACATGCACACCTTTACATACGTGACGCATCATGCATGTTAATTGTGTACAGACTGTTCATGTATGTTAATTGTGTACAGATTTCATCTTGTTCATTGTGTACAGATTGTTCATGCATGTTAATTATGTACATATTTCATCTTGTTCATTGTGTACAGACTGTTGATGTATGTTAATTGTGTACATATTTCATCTTGCTCATTGTGTACAGACTGTTCATGTATGTTAATTGTGTACAGACTTATCAAGTATGTCAATTGTGTACAGACTATTCATCATGTTATTTGTGTACAGATGAATTATGCATGAAAGATTCCGGGTTAAGGCAAACAGGATGTATTCATTCTGCATAGTGCATTGTTCTAGAGCAGTGGTTATCAACCTTTATAATGCCGCGACCCCTTAATACAGTTACTCATGTTGTGGTGACCCCCCCCCCCCACCATAACTTATTTTCGTTGCTTCTCCATAACTGTAGGGGATATGTGTTTTCCTATGGTCTGGGGCGACCCCTGTGAAAGTGTCATTCGACCCCCAAAGAAGTCGCGACCAACAGGTTGTCCCTTAATAAAGTTTCTCATGTTGTGGTGGCCCCCCCCCCCCACCATAACTTATTTTCGTTGCTTCTCCATAACTGTAGGGGATATGTGTTTTCCGATGGTCTGAGGCGACCCCTGTGAAAGTGTCATTCGACCCCCAAAGAAGTCGCGACCCACAGGTTGAGATCCGCTGTTCTAGAGATACAGGTGAGAATCTAGCCGTTTTTTTTTAAAAATCTGGGACAATCAGTCAACTTTTAGAATTAATTGTATGAAATGGTTTCATGAATGCTATCTAGAACACATATTCAGAGGACAGACATCATTATTTGTCATAAAGGCCTAAATGGTCGTCAATAGAACCACAAAGATATGGTCAATAATCTAAGATATGGTCGATAACCGATAAAAGAAAATGCACCGTCTGCTTACTTCCTGGTGTTTACAACAAAACAACAACAAACAAACAAACGAAGTTCTTCAAATTGCCTTTCGTCGTTAATTTCGTTTAAAGCAGCATTCACCAATTGTTAAATTTCTCGTGGGTCGCAGCCGACACTTGTGATATTTTTTTTTTTTTTAAATAGTGCATGGCCCCTTATGAGAATTATATCACAGCCAATTAATTTTTATAACATACCCCCTTTCCCCCCCCCCCCCC
>CAXITT010000702.1:234067-247571 GCA_964033795.1 Lymnaea stagnalis | reverse complement strand
GACACCACAACCCCCCCCCTCCCCCCACCCAGCCCCAGCTTAAAAAATAAAGATGAGTCCTGTTAAACTGTAGTTGTAACGGGCAGCAGCGCGTTGACTTTCTTATGTCATTATGGTTACACACGATGGTGTCATATGATATATCATATGTATCAGTGTTGCTCAAAGTGCTTTTGAACGCTTAGCTGAAATGCTGACATTGATGTAACTCACGAACAAAGCTCGACATGTTGGAATGGATCCATGTGTCAGGCCTAGCTTGTTGCAACTCACTGTATCACCAGAAAAAAACGCAACTGTTCCAGAGTTGCTGACTTATTTAGGTACTGGCAAACTCTATTATAAAGTTGTATTATTAGGTACTGACAAACTCTATTATAAAATTGTATTATTAGGTACTGACAAACTCTATTATAAAGTTGTATTATTAGGTATTGACAAACTCTATTATTAATTTGTATTATAAGGTACTGACAAACTGTATTATAAAGTTGTATTATTAGGTATTGACAAACTCTATTATTAATTTGTATTATTAGGTACTGACAAACTCTATTATAAAGTTGTATTATTAGGTACTGACAAACTCTATATATTATAAAGTTGTATTACTAGGTACTGACAAAATCTATTATAAAGTTGTATTATTAGGTACTGACAAACTCTATTATAAAGTTGTATTATTAGGTACTGATATACTCTATTATAAAGTTGTATTATTAGGTACTGACAAACTCTATTATAAAGTTGTATTATTAGGTACTGACAAACTCTATTATAAAGTTGTATTATTAGGTACTGACAAACTCTATTATAAAGTTGTATTATTAGGTACTGGCAAACTGTATTATTAATTTGTATTATTAGGTACTGACAAACTCTATATATTATAAAGTTGTATAATTAGGTACTGACAAACTCTATTATAAAGTTGTATTATTAGGAACTGGCAAACTCTATTATTAAGTTGTATTATCAGGTACTGACAAACTCTATTATAAAGTTGTATTATTAGGTACTGACAAACTCTATTATAAACTTGTATTATTAGGTACTGACAAACTCTATATATTATAAAGTTGTATAATTAGGTACTGACAAACTCTATTATAAAGTTGTATTATTAGGAACTGGCAAACTCTATTATTAAGTTGTATTATCAGGTACTGACAAACTCTATTATAAAGTTGTATTATTAGGTACTGACAAACTCTATTATAAACTTGTATTATTAGGTACTGACAAACTCTATATATTATAAAGTTGTATAATTAGGTACTGACAAACTCTATTATAAAGTTGTATTATTAGGAACTGGCAAACTCTATTATTAAGTTGTATTATCAGGTACTGACAAACTCTATTATAAAGTTGTATTACTAGGTACTGACAAACTCTATTATAAAGTTTTATTATTAGGTACTGACAAACTCTATTATAAAGTTGTATTATTAGGTACTGACAAACTCTATTATAAAGTCGTATAATTAGGTACTGACAAACTCTATTATAAAGTTGTATTTTCACTGCAAGCTTCCTGCCTACTTCAAGCTACACAACGTGGGAGGCTTATAAATCTTCAGTTCACTTCGATTGGGAGGCACTGGACAGTAACATAGATCTGTAACATGATATAGGGGCACCGACGTATACAATTTGTGTCGTTAACCGTCGGATACGGGTGGACACCCAGATTTCAGCTAAACACGTACGCCCCCACCCTCATTTCCTCCTCCCACTCTCCCCATTTCCTACTCGCACTCCCCCCTCATTTACTCCTCTCATTTCCTCACAATTATTTGCCCTTCACCGTATTCACAGGATATATATGTGTACTTTTTATTACTAAACGCCTCACTTCATCAATATTCACAAGCCCAGTTCAAACTTCCCCCGCCCCCAAAACACTTAAATATTGCCCCTACTTCCACAAGTGAGCTTTCATTTTACCCCTATTATTGTTCGTTGTTCTTTCGTTCCTTCAATCCAAACTAAATTCAACCGTACAGATGAAGTAGATGACACCACACATACAGATGTAGTAGATGATACCACACATACAGATGTAGTAGATGACACCAGACATACAGATGTAGTAGATGACACCAACCTACTGATGTAATAGATGACACCACACATACAGATATAGTAGATGACATCAGACATACAGATGTAGTAGATGACATCAGACATACAGATGTAGTAGATGACGTCAGACATACTGATGTAGTAGATGACGTCACACGTACTGATTTAGTAGATGACACCACACGTGCTGATGTAGTAGATAACACCACACATACAGATGTAGTAGATGACACCACACGTGCTGATGTAGTAGATAACTCCACACGTACTGATGTAGTAGATGACACAACAAATACAGATGTAGTAGATGACACCACACATACAGATGTAATAGATGACACCACACGTACAGATGTAGTAGATGACACCACACGTTCAGATGTAGTAGATGACACAACACATACAGATGTAGTAGATGACACCAAACATACAGATGTAGTATATGACATCAGACTTACTGATATAGTAGATGACGTCACACGTACTGATGTAGTAGATGACACCACACATACAGATGTAGTAGATGACACCACACGTACAGATGTAGTAGATGACACCACACGTTCAGATGTAGTAGATGACACCAGACGTGCTGATGTAGTAGATGACACCACACGTTCAGATGTAGTAGATGACACCACACGTGCTGATGTAGTAGATAACGCCACACGTACTGATGTAGTAGATGACACCACACGTACAGATGTAGTAGATGACACCACACGTTCAGATGTAGTAGATGACACCCGGATAAAGGGCAGCACTTAATGGACGTGCTCATTACTTAATATCCGGGTTTCTTCTTGATCATGTGTTAAAAAAATCAATTGTCAATGACGTTGGACGCTTTAACGGATGTGTTTAGCTTAACAATGCAATTTAGGTCAAGTCCAAAAGTCATGACAGTAAATATATTTGTTTAAATCTTAAAAACAAAAAAACAGATTGCATAGTTAATAAACAGTAAACCTAATGTGGGCGGGTAAGGGGACAAAATTAAAAAGGTATAAGTCAAGTGCACTGGCGTCATTAGGGTAGATTTCGTCCCTTGGGGACTATCATTACGGCCCTCCTCCATTTCTGGCTGCTGTGGTGATGCTCTACTCTGGTGAGACCCAGCTCTGGTGAGACCCACCTCTGGTGAGACCCAGCTCTGGTGAGACCCAGCTCTGGTGAGACCCAGCTCTGGTGGCACCCTGTTCTGGTGAGACCCAGTTCTGATGGCACCTTGTTCTGGTAGAATACTGATATATTTTTGTTAAAAAACTTAGATCTTTTATGAAAACCATTCGACGAAGTTCTCTACACTTGTACATATTATTTCCTTTCGCTGTCTCCCCCTCCCCCTTCTCCCCATATTTATATTTCAGGCCCTTTGTTCGTCCTTCGCATGCGAAGATGACCAAGACTATCTTTCCGGGTGAGTACGTAGGTGGCCTGCCAGTCCTATTTGTGCCTGGAAAGCTTTCCCGCACGTGGGACTAACGATGTTTTTTTTTGGATCCTAGTGGGATGTGAGTCGATTATGCTTCCCCTAGTCTGCTGTCTGGCATTCTTGTGACATATCTTGTCCATCTGGCTTAATTTTTTTTGCCGGAGCATGTGGATGCTGATAAAAATCAGTCCGTTCCAGGACCTCTGTATCAGTGACTCCGTCTACCCCTAGAAGCGTGAGGCCTCCCTAGAAGCGTGAGGCCCCCTGGAAGCTTGAGCCCCGGGGCATCTACCCAGTGTGCCCTCGACTTAAGGCGGCAAAGCAGCCAAAACATAAAATGATGCACAAAATGAAGTGGGAACTTAGTCCTGAGTATATTGTAGCCGCAATAAGACTAGTATAACACATAATGGATGATACTATTCAACAATAATATAATAATGGGAATAATAATAATTTAGAACATATTCATAGACATAGGTAGAAGTTAAAGAGCAATGTATAGGAAATTACTAACATAATGTTAAGCCCATATTGTATGTAATGAAGATTTTATTGTGGATAATGAAGCCCATAGTGTGGATAATGAAGCCCATAGTGTGGATAATGAAGCCCATATTGTGGATAATGAAGCCCATATTGTGGATAATGAAGCCCATATTGTGGATAATGAAGCCCATATTGTGGATAATGAAGCCCATATTGTGGATATGAAGACCATGTTTTGGATAATGAAGACCATATTGTGGATAATGAAGCCCATATTGTGGATAATGAAGACCCTATTGTGGATAATGAAGACCATATTGTGGATAATGTGGATAAAAACATGAAAAAAATGTTCTTAATAACATAATGTAGTTAACATTCATAAGGGCGTTTAATGCTAAAACGGACGATAGTACTAATTGGACAGACTGTGTTTGACACACTATCCCAGCTTTTGAAAGCTTGTCAACAACGTCCTCTTCGTTGCAACAAGTTCTTTGACTCCTTTATTATTACCAACCCACAATTCGTGTCTTCAATCCTCTTGGGGGCATTTTACGCGGCACACCTGGCATCGTATCGCGGCACACCAGTATGCGACGGCACAACGTGAATGCGGGGGGGGGGGGGCTCTGCTCTTAAAGGAACTGCCTGTTTTCTTAAAAAATGCAAACTTACTTGATAAAATGAAACCTATTGGCCAATGAGGATTTGTGTCCGGGGAAAGTTCATACGTAGGAGGACGTATAAGACACACAATGCCTGTCAGTGTATATATATTTGACCTACATGTGTAACTCGTATATAAATAGACGTTTGCGCAGAGCATTGCTTATATATGCTAAGATATAGACGAGTCGAAACGCCCAGAAACTGTTTGTTTGGTAATATCGACTCTGCTTTCTTTAAACTTTATTTCTGTCGGAAATATTCATATATAATTTTATTATTTTTAAAATTGCTCTTTACTTTTGAACGTTTAATGTAGACCCTGTATAAAACTTTAAAGCTACTCACAACGGACAACAAAACAAACTTCTATAACCACTGAATTGTTAGTTATCTGTATAGAAATAAATATCTTATAACAAAATGTTTTATTCTGTGACTGTGTGATGTTAACTTTAGAAAATTTGTCAGCTTCCTTATACAGCCTACAGCGTGTTCGTCTTGGTGACAGTTTAGTGAAGGAATCAACAGGAGTGTAAAGGATGACCAGCGGACGTTTCTCTACGAGTTTTGTTTGTGTGTTTGTGGCGATGCTGTCAATGGTAGATGTGGCCAGGTAGGCCTCCTTGGTGTGTTTGTGGTGATGCTTTCAATGTAAGATGTAGCCAGGTAGGACAGGATTGTTTTCAATCATATCTTAGCTGTAGCCTTTGGTAAGAGGGCATTTACCCCAGGAGGTCCAGGGAGAAACGTCCTTTTCATTTTTTAAACTTTTACGATACATACGACAGAAACGTACATCCATACATACATACCCATACACACACACACACACACACACATATATATATATATATATAATATGTGTGTGTGTATTTTTTATTTCAATACACAGTGGAACCTCTCATAACAGTTTAATTCGTTTCAGACTCTTACTCGTTAAGCGAAACACTCGTTAAACGAACAATTTTTGCCATACAAATCAATGTAAAATACGATAATGCGTTCCATGCTGAAAAATACTAATTTTTCAAAAATTTGTATTAACATTTATTAAAATAAAATTACTCATGAATTGTTAAGGAGTGTAACAACTTGGAATACAATAAAGATTTGGAAACAAAAAACGTAAATAAAAATATGAATTTATGACAAATAATTAATCCTTTTTAACTAGAAAACTGTCTAAAGACATTGTTTCTGCCGACGCTTCAAAATTTGATGAAAATGTGTAACAGCATTATCATTGAATAAATTTGTAGCACGAATAGCTCTCTCTTTATTAGGGTGATGCTTCTCAATGTACGATATAACAGTTTCCCATGCTTTCAGCATTTCTTTTAGTGCGTTAGAAGGTTGTTCCTCTGCTACTTCCTCCTCCATCAATGAGCTCTGCTCCATAATTTCTTGCTGTGAAACACGATGCAACTCCATAAGCTCTTCGGTGGTCAACTCTTGACTGTGCTCTTGACAAGCTCTTCAATATCGTTGTTGTCCACCTCGAGTCCCATGATATTGGCCAATGACACAATCTCGTTAACTGTAGACTCCACAGGTGCTGTTTCACAATCACATTCAACAACACTCTCTGGCCAAAGTTTTTTTCCAAGCAGAAGTGAGGGAAAAAGGGACTTAGTCTTTCTGCGTAACTCGTTATGCGAAATGTCACTCGTTAAGGGAGCAACTTCTTCACATTTTTTTTGCTTGTTATGCGAATTACTCGTTATGAGAGGTGCTCGTTATGAGAGGTGCTCGTTATGAGAGCTCGTTATGAGAGGTGCTCGTTATGAGAGGTGCTCGTTATGAGAGGTGCTCGTTATGAGAGGTGCTCGTTATGAGAGGTGCTCGTTATGACAGGTGCTCGTTATGAGAGGTGCTCGTTATGAAAGGTGCTCGTTATGAGAGGTGCTCGTTATGAGAGGTTCCACTGTATATTAATTTGAGAAGTATCATTTTGTGGGCTCTACCAAAGAGATAGACATTTTCGTTTTGAAATTCATTAAAGATTAATCTTGACACAAGCTCTAGTTCACCAGACAGTGACGGCCATTGCGGCCCATCTCCTTCAGTTACTTGACAAAAACATGCATTCAAATACGCACTAAATAAATAATATCCTCAATAAGTGCTACACCCCCTCCCCCCAAAAAAAAATAAATAAATCACCAGGTTTGCACCCAACCCACTTGTTTTACGCCCCTGACATACATTAATATACTTAATACTCACACCCGATTATAGGACAGATTTATAGCAGCATATGAAGTTTGAGATGATTTCCATAAATCGAAAGAAAATGTACCGCATCAAAAGTCCTTGCGGTATATCGCACTGCTAACAATCATTACTGTGATGATGCGGGGGGGGGGGGGGGGGGGAGGAGTGGGGAGTGGGGAAAGCCCAGTTACAATTAGATGACATTTTATTTCCTCTTTTCACTAAATTGACTGAAAGTCTGTTCACTTACAAAAGTTGTATAAGCACTAAAGCATTTTGTGTGTGTGTGTGTGCATCATGCAACCATCTCTGCCTCCACAGCGCCGGTCAGTGTTACCTGAACACAACCCGCCCCATGTTCGGTGTCCCCATCACCGTGTCTTTGGAGCTCAACAACCAGGTCCAGGCGCCCTACTTTAAAACTGGAAGCACCTTCACCCAACTTCCTCAGACCTGGCTGGTGAACCTCCTCAATGCCGCAGCCGATGGCAATGGCGCCTTCAAGTCAGTACTTTTTTTTTTTACATCTATAATTACACCGTGTGACACCGGGTTAAACGGGTCAGTTGGTTGACCATAAGTCTCGTTCACTAAAGGGTCCTGTTAGGCAGCGGTTCTTCATCTGTGGGGTCGTGACCCTTTTGGGGTTCACACGACCCTTTTCCAGGGGGTCGCCTGAGACCATCTGAAAATACGTGTGCTCTAAAGTTATGAAGTGGCAACGAAAATAATTTTGAGGCTGGCCCGGGGATGGGGGGGTCGCCACAACATGAGGAACTGTATTAAAGGGTCTCGGAATTAGGAAGGTTGAGAACCACTGTGTTAGAGCGAGAGTTTGACAATATTCCGTGAGATTTGTAAAGGGATTTTTACAAAATTAGGAATATCAATGATTTCTTTTTGTTTAAAATTATATAAAGGATTTTTTTCATTTAATTTTACGGTAATCTCTTGTGGTAAGTAAATGTAATAAGTCGTGTTGAAGTTGGACTAGTCTATTTCTATAACGTTGTTTAAAACCTATTTTGAAACAGGTTTTTTTCTGTTCTGTGGATTTCTGTCCCAGGTCTTTGACTTTTGGTTTTATTCCACATGGGGGGGGGGTGGGATAGTGTCACCGTTCTGAGCCTTCAACTCCCACTGTCTTACTTTCTCTGTCATCTCACACTTCCAGAGTCACGCTTTCATCACAACACTGGTTTTGTTTTTTTTGTTTTTTTCCAACTGGGGGGGGGGGTGGGATAGTGTCACCGTTCTGAGCCTTCAACTCCCACTGTCTTACTTTCTCTGTCATCTCACACTTCCAGAGTCACGCTTTCATCACAACACTCTCCACCCCCCTCCCCTCAACTTGTGGTTTTAAAAATTTAATATGTTTTAAGTTTTGGCACGTAGAATGAACAATACGTAACAAAGGACTGAGAAAAAACGGGATGTAAAGAAAACTATACCAACGCTAGTGATACTAAGCATATTAAAAACGTATACTTGTACATTTCTATACGAGGTCAAATACAGAAAAAAAGAAGAAAAAACACTATCAACTTACAGCACAGCAAGTGAAAAGATGCCCTCCTCAGCAACACAAATACTCATTTATTGCATTCAATGATTTAACTTTCCGTATGTTTTAGGAAATACAGTATAGCAAAAATCTCTCTCGCGCCATCGCTCGCTTTTTCTCTGTATTAAGAAACCTGGTGGCCTATATATAACGATTCATTCAAGACGATCTAGTAAAGAAATTCTAGACATTGTTTCCCCTGACGGCATTCTTTAGATCAAATGGAACGCTTTTGAACTTCACCAACCTTTTCCCAACCAGGGGAGGGTTGGTTAAAGGATGACACAGCACCTTTACTTGGTTACGTCAATATCAACGCAATACTGAGGGGGGGGGGGGGTAATTTTTTGTCGCTAAAAATAGATTAAAGTGAAAAATTGGCCAAAGCTTTAAAGGATGACACAGCACCTTTACTTGGTTACGTCAATATCAACGCAAAACTTAGGGGGGGGGGGGTAATTTTTTGTCGCTAAAAATAGATTAAAGTGAAAAATTGGCCAAAGCTAGATCTATACCATATCACCCCCCTTCTCTATACCATATCACCCCCCTTCTCTATACCATATCACCCCCCTTCTCTATACCATATCACCCCCCTTCTAGTAATTTCCATTTCTCTGTGTTCCGTGTTTTAAATCCTCATTGCGCATTTAACACCTTTCTTAAAAGAACCGCATAGCGCAGAATGCAATATACTTTCCTGTAACTTATCGATATAATTCAACTTCCTTGTGGTAATGGATCTGTTGTCGTCTGCTCCACAGATACACGGCCACCTACTTCAGCAAACTCGGCTATTTTATCAACACCATCAACAACGTGACGGGAACCACTGTCAAGAAGACCTACTGGAGGATCATTGACGCCAGAACGGGACTCTCCCTCCAGTGTGGTACGGTTCTATTTTGTTTCACTTTCTGCAACTCATTTATAAAATCCAGACACACTCTTTTGTAAACCCGCAGTGTACCCGACAATACTTATCATGGCCTCCACAAGATACATCACATCACCAGACAATACTTATCATGGCAACCACAAGATATACATCACATCACCAGAAAATCCATATCATGGATCACACTAAGATACATCACATCACCAGACATTCCATATCATGGCATCCGCAAGATACATCACATGACCAGACAATACTTATCATGGCAACCACAAGATATACATCACATCACCAGAGCATCCATATCATGGATCACACTAGGATACATCACATCACCAGACATTCCATATCATGGCACCGACAAGACACATCACATAACCAGAAAATCCATATCATGGATCACACTAGGATACATCACATCACCAGACATTCCATATCATGGCCTCCACAATATACATCACATCACCAGACAATACTTATCATGGCAACCACAAGATATACATCACATCACCAGAAAATCCATATCATGGATCACACTAGGATACATCACATCACCAGACATTCCATATCATGGCATCCGCAAGATACATCACATGACCAGACAATACTTATCATGGCAACCACAAGATATACATCACATCACCAGAGCATCCATATCATGGATCACACTAGGATACATCACATCACCAGACATTCCATATCATGGCACCGACAAGATACATCACATCACCAGACGATCCTTACCATAGATCCCAGATGGAAAAAGTAAAGACCCTTAAGCCTAAGTCCCTAGAGGCCATCTCTCTGCTTTTAAAACAATAGCAACACATTCTGCAACAGAAGGCCATTGTATTTTAACTGCTACACACACCCTTATGCGAATGACCCTTGTTCAATGTTTGTGTTATGTTGATGTATAACCGTAACGTATATCGTTGTAATTTTTTTATTTGACTAAAGCCCAACTAAACAAATTGTGTTAAAAAAAACATATTTGTGTACCAGTGAATCCCCAACAAAAGAAACCAAAAACCACAAAGTTCAGGCGAACAAAAGCCACCCACCTCAATAATAATAATAATAATTATAATAATAATAATAATAATAAATTATTCCCAAGTTCTCCCCCCCCCTCTCCCCCCTTGCCAAATTTGTAATTACGTCAAAAATTTGAAAACTTTTTTTTTTAACCTTCATATTATTCTTAATAAAAATAAAAATAAAAAAATAATCCCAAATTCCCCCCCCCCCCCTCCCCCCTTGCCAAATTTGTAATTACGTCAAAAATTTGAAAACTTTTTTTTTTTTAACCTTCATATTATTCTATTTATAACACAGGTGTCTCATCTTTCGTGCCGGACAACAATGACGTCATCTTGTTCAATTTTACCACTTACTAATGATGAGATATCCTCTTCCCCCGACTGGTCACGCTGGATTGGCTTACACTGGGGGGGGGGACCCTCAAGAATTCAATATTGCTATGGGAAAAGATGATTTTAAGACATTCCATTGAAATAAGTGTCTATGTTCACAACAGTTCACATGTTGACCCTTACAGCCAGTATCTTGATTGTGCTTCTTGTGTTGTTGAATGAATTAAACATTTCTTGCAAGTAGTGTATAAGACAGTGCATAGTTCCACAATTATAATGTGTGTACAGTTTTAATTGGATTATTATGTACTAGAAGTTTAAACGGTTTCTACAACGAATTAACGCAATTATTTATATTCAATTCTCATGAACTTTTTCCATGGTGTTTAAAAAAAAAAAATGAATACTGAACAATTTAATGGAGTTTGTAAAAAACAAAAGTGTGTGATGATTCCATAAAAAGTAATACAAATTTGTTATTTCCAGCTGTATTGGCACTAGATAGACTGTAACTATAAGACAAAATACTGTAAATGTAAGATTTAATGGCGTAACATATTACGTGATACAGTTCTAAAGTCATGTTCATCTCAATCTGTGAATTCGGGTGACGGTCGCCATGCCATTAAAGTATGTTACAGTGCAGAATACCCGGTCTGGTTTCTTCGTTGCTATTTTAAAACTAGTGAAATGCGACCAATGGCATGTTTAATAGAATAGATATCCGTCAGTGTGTCTTGTCAACTTGACCAGCTGGACATTACACAATTTCGGAAGGCTGCGGCTATTCGGACCCGGCTCCGAGAAGTGAGAGTTTGGGTTCATTAAAAAAATTATTTAAAAATTATTGTAGGATTTTTGAGACAAAATTTGGTATCAAATGAAAGATAATTGAATGGACCATATGTTTGTAAACTTACTTCTTCAGTTTAACTAAAATAAACCACCACAAATGACATCCGAATAGCATTGAGTCTACAGGGACCCGGAAACGCAGCGCCGCTATTGGGACCGGGGTCCCTTTAGACTTTTCTTTCTCTCTTTCTCTCTCTTGCTCTTTCTCTCTCTTGCTCTTTCTCTCTCCTGCTCTTTCTCTCTCTTGCTCTTTCTCTCTCCTGCTCTTTCTCTCTCTTGCTCTTTCTCGCTCTTGCTCTTTCTCTCTCTTGCTCTTTCTCTCTCTTGTTCTTTCTCTCTCCTGCTCTTTCTCTCTCTTGCTCTTTCTCTCTCCTGCTCTCTCTCTCTCTCTTGCTCTTTCTCGCTCTTGCTCTTTCTCTCTCTTGCTCTTTCTCTCTCTTGCTCTTTCTCTCTCCTGCTCTTTCTCTCTCTTGCTCTTTCTCTCTCTTGCTCTTTCTCTCTCTTGCTCTTTCTCTCTCTTGCTCTTTCTCTCTCTTGCTCTTTCTCTCTCCTGCTCTTTCTCTCTCTTGCTCTTTCTCTCTCTTGCTCTTTCTCTCTCTTGCTCTTTCTCTCTCTTGCTCTTACGTTAATGCAAACCACGTTGGACGCACACCCGGCACTCTGACTTATTTTAAAGCGACGCGTGGGTTATTAATTAATTTCTCTAAGATTAGTAAACTTTGCAACAAAATCAGAAATGATTAATTAATGTTAAATTTCGGTGATTAAAATACTATTCGGTGATTAAAATACTATTCAGTGATTATAATACTATTCAGTGATTATAATACTATTCAGTGATTATAATACTATTCGGTGATTTTAAAACTATTCGATGATTATAATGCTATTCGGTGATTAACACTTATTCGGTGATTCCCCAACTATTCGTTGATTCCCCTACTAATCGATGATTCCCCTACTATTCGTTGATTCCCCTACTATTCGGTGATTCCCCTACTGTGACATTCATTGTTAAATGCTGTCGCCTGTAATAATAATCAGAAGTCTTTTTACATCGACTTGTTGAATTTACTGGAAGAAGCATTCAAAACCAATTAAAACATTAGGTTTCAAAAACAAATTCTGTGTGTCTTCAAATCTGAAAACCCGAAATAAGTGTTGCTTTATCACGTATGGGCCGACCATGAAAAAAAAATAATTAAAACTCACAAAAGTATTTGCAGCCCGTTTTTCATTAAAGCGTCTAGTCATTACCATAATGTATGCATCGTTCCAATGGAAACACTACAAAGACTCTTCACAGATGTTCAACAATGAAATGATCAAGATAAAGTAACGAAAAAAAAAGAAAAAAAAAAGGAAATCAATTCCTAGGATCTAGAGGCCGACCGAATTTCGGCTTCGGCTTCGGTTTCGGCGCCGAAAGTGGCCATTTTATCACTTTCGGCCAAGTTTCGGTTTCGGACGAAACTGAAAAGTTAACTTTCGGCTTAATTTCGGTTTCGGCCGAAAGAGAAATGTAAACTTTCGGTTTTTCTTCGGTTTCGTCCGAAATTGACTTAGACTTTCGGCCATCCGGCCGAAAGTGACTCAGGTTTTTGGTCATCTAATACTCAGTGAAAGCGATATTTATTTATTTATTTATTTAGGCATTTTTTATATTGCGCTTACCTTAAAGCTCTAAGCGCTTTACAATTATTAAAAACATGTAAACTAAGTAAAATAAAAATGAGACACTAGAATAGTAACTACTTTACCATAGAAACAATTAAAATGGCTATAAAACGAGGACACTTTGGCACGTTTTGGCCTATACTACAGGATCAACCTGAGACAGAAAATGAGGCAAACTAAGCGACATTTAAGAACAAACTAAACGATCTTTAAAACAAACTAAGCGATCTTTAAGA
>CAXITT010000702.1:184334-230603 GCA_964033795.1 Lymnaea stagnalis | reverse complement strand
ACTTTCGGCCGGATGGCCGAAAGTCTAAGTCAATTTCGGCCGAAACCGAAGAAAAACCGAAAGTTAACTTTTCTCTTTCGGCCGAAACCGAAATTAAGCCGAAAGTTAACTTTCCAGTTTCGGCCGAAACCGAAACTTGGCCGAAAGTGATAAAATGACCACTTTCGGCGCCGAAACCGAAGCCGAAGCCGAAATTCGGTCGGCCTCTAATGGAGAGGAAAGTTCTCAGGAAAATATATGGACCAACAAAGGATAAAAATTAATGGAGAATACGAACCAACCATGAATTGTACATCAGGATCCCACGAAAGTAGCAGAAATAAAAAGAGGCAGGCTACGCTGGGCAGGACACCTAGAGAGAATGCCAGATGACAGAGGAACGAAGAGGGTGCATCACCAATACCCCAGAGGAAAAAAAGGCTCAAAGGCAGACCTAGGTTTAGATGGATGGATGATGTGGAAAAAGATCTACAACAGCTGAAAGTCTAAGCATGGAAAAGAAATAATACGGTCCCCGTCAATTGGTCAAATGACAAAGGGGTGCCCATCAAGGCTCCGAAAAAAAAGGGTCAGCAACACTATGGCTCCCTTCAAAAGAGCCCGACGATTTGATAAACGACGGAAATCGCCCCCTATCTTTTAAAATGTCTACAGTTGAACCGCATCACTCACCACTGTGGGTCGAGGGTCTGAAAAAGGGTGCTATTTACATTTTGTGTGTTGTGTAGTTACGTCATCTGAAATTTCGCGATACTCAACATCGTTTTTGCTTTCCGGCCAACCTTCATCGATTTGATACATTTGGTGTTAGGTCAGTTAACGGTTTTTACAGTAAGTTCTCAATTGATCCACGCTTTATTTTAAAGGTCAGAGTGACATTTTTCATAAAGTCTTAAGCAGCAACGTTTCGAAACCGATTGCTGATTTATTTCTTTTTATGGATATAGTCCTTAGAGTACGTCATTTGTCCATCCATAAAATACGTCTTTTGTCCATCCATAAAGTACTTCATTTGTCCGTACATAAACAACGTTATTTGTCCTTCCATAAATTAAATCATTTGTCCACCCATAAAGTACTTCATTTGTACATCCATAAAGTACGCCATTTGTCCGTCCGTAAAGTACGTCATATGTCCGTCCATAAAGTACATCATTTATCCATCAATAAAGTACTTCCTTTGTCCTTCCATGAAGTACTTAATTTCTCCGTCCATAAGCTACTTCATTTATCCATCCATTAGTACGACATTTGTCCATCCTTAAAGTACTTCATTGTCCATCCATGAAGTACTTTATTTGTCCATCCATAACGTACACATTTGTCCATCCATAAAGTACGTCATTTGTCCATCCATAAAGTGTGTCATTTGCCCATCCATAATGTACGTCATTTATCCGCCCATAAAGTGTGTCATTTGTCCGTCCATAATGTACGTCATTTATCCATCCATAAAGTGTGTCATTTGTCCGTCCATAATGTACGTCATTTATCTGTCCATAAAGTGTGTCATTTGTCCATCCATAATGTACGTCATTTGTCCATCCATAAAGTGTGTCATTTGCCCATCCATAATGTACGTCATTTATCCGTCGATAAAGTGTGTCATTTGTCCATCCATAATGTACGTCATTTGTCCATCCATAAAGTGTGTCATTTGTCCGTCCATAATGTACGTCATTTATCCGTCCATAAAGTGTGTCATTTGTCCATCCATAATGTACGTCATTTATCCATCCATAAAGTGTGTCATTTTTCCATCCATAATGTACGTCATTTGTCCATCCATAAAGTGTGTCATTTGTCCGTCCATAATGTACGTCATTTATCCGTCCATAAAGTGTGTCATTTGTCCATCCATAATGTACGTCATTTATCCGTCCATAAAGTGTGTCATTGGTCCATCCATTATGTACGTCATTTATCCATCCATAAAGTGTGTCATTTGTCCGTCCATAATGTACGTCATTTATCCGTCCATAAAGTGTGTCATTTGTCCATCCATAATGTACGTCGTTTGTCCATCCATAAAGTGTGTCATTTTCCCATCCATAATGTACGTCATTTATCCGTCCATAATGTACGTCATTTATCCGTCCATGAAGTGTGTCATTTGTCCATCCATAATGTACGTCATTTGTCCATCCATAAAGTGTGTCATTTGCCCATCCATAATGTACGTCATTTATCCGTCCATAGAGTGTCATTTGTCCATCCATAATGTACGTCATTTGTCCATCCATAAAGTGTGTCATTTGCCCATCCATAATGTACGTCATTTATCCGTTCATAAAGTGTGTCATTTGTCCGTCCATAATGTACGTCATTTATCCGTCCATAAAGTGTGCCATTTATCCATCCATAATGTACGTCATTTATCCGTCCATAAAGTGTGTCATTTGTCCGTCCATAATGTACGTCATTTGTCCATCCATAAAGTGTGTCATTTGTCCGTCCATAATGTACGTCATTTGTCCATCCATAAAGTGTGTCATTTGTCCATCCATAAAGTGTGTCATTTGTCCGTCCATAATGTACGTCATTTATCCGTCCATAAAGTGTGTCATTTGTCCATCCATAATGTACGTCATTTGTCCATCCATAAAGTGTGTCATTTGCCCATCCATAATGTACGTCATTTATCCGTCCATAGAGTGTCATTTGTCCGTCCATAATGTACGTCATTTATCCGTCCATAAAGAGCTCAAGCTCTAGGGCAGTGGTTCTCAACCCTCCTAATGCCATGACCCTTTAATACAGTTCTTCAAGTTGTGGTGACCCCAAACCAAAAATTATTTTGGTTGCTTATTCATAACTGTAGTTTAGAGCATATGTGTTTTCCGATGGTCTTAGGCGACCCCTGTGAAAGGGTCGTTCAATCAAGAGCAAGAAGAGGGGTTCCTAGAAAGTGTGAACATTTGTGACAGGTGGAGAGGGGTTCAGATCACGTGTGAGAGCAACCTCGTCCATTTTTATTTATTACATTTTTATATCTCCTTCTTCTGTTTGCTTCTACAGCGGAGGCGTCGTGCGGCAGCTACAGCTGGCGATCTGCCGCAAATGGCGTTTTAAAATATCAGTCGCAAGGTGTGAATTAATACACCTGTCTCAAGGTGAGAATTAATATATCTGTCTCAAGGTGAGAATTAATATATCTGTCTCAAGGTGAGAATTAATATATCTGTTTCAAGGTGTGAATTAATATGTATGCCCCAATATGTGAATTAATATATCTGCATCAGGTGCAAATTAATATATCTGCCTCAAGGTGTCAATTAAATATATGCATCAGGTGTGAATTAATATATCTGCCTCAAGATGTGAATTAATATATCTGCCTCAGGTGCGAATTAATATATCTGCCTCAAGGTGTGAATTAACATATATGCCTCAAGATGTGAATTAACATATCTTCCGCAAGGTGTGAATTAATATATCTATATGTCATAAATAATAACAGGAACATAAAATAATCAGTTTTCTATTTAATTTTCCTTTTTGAATATTTTACATATTGAAAAAAAAAGTTTTTTAATAGACTTTCTTTCTAAGACGAATTTAAACGCCGACAGCCATGATGTAATAGTGTGTGATAACATTCTCTGCGCTGAGGAGACCAAAGTGAATCGAATCCCACTGGCCATTTGAAGCCATATGAAAAGATACAATGGCAATGGAACAGATTTCTTCCACTTAGCTTTTAAGACACCCGCTGGAATAAATGTAAACCACTTAGCAGTTATGACATTTGCTGGTACAAATGTACACCACTTAGCAGTTAAGACAACTGGTGGTACAAATGTACACCACTTAGCAGCTAAGACACCTGGTGGTACAAATGCACACCACTTAGCAGTTAAGAAACCTGCTGGTACAAATGCACACCACTTAGCAGTTAAGAAACCTGCTGGTACAAATGCACACCACTTAGCAGTTAAGAAACCTGCTGGTACAAATGCACACCACTTAGCAGTTAAGACACCTGCTGGTACAAATTTATATTTTCAAGACGCATAATCCGTGTCACGCGTTGTTGAATTTTTATTAATTTTTTATTTAAAAAAATTAATATGGACTATAACGTTCATCAATAATTTTTAATTAATCTTGAAAACTGTTCAACTGGAGATTTGGACAACCTTGTGGCCTACAGCCTGAGCAGGGCCCTGGCCTGACGCACATCTTCCATTCGGACATCATCATCAGTCGCGCTACAGCCCATGTACGGCCCTGTCTGGCCTGCTCCACCCCATGCTTCCATTCGGACCTATCCATAGTTCTTCATCTCTATGCGCTAACCCCCCTTCGGATGCAAGTCCTTCTCTGCATCGTGAATCCATCTCAGTCTTGGACGACCGGTGAGCCGTATGGCCCTTGGTGTTGCTGGTTTTAAACTGTCCTAGCTATAAGATACTGCGTATTAATGATTAACGTCTCCGTGGGGTGGTCCAATAAATAATCTTATAATATTCACCTTTGGTTGTTTAAAAAAAAAAGAAGATTATATAGTATCTTTGTCTTGAGTGGGCTTGGTAAAAAAGACAGATTGAAATGCCTCACTCCCCATTTACTTCTTGCTGAGCAGTCTTGCCCCCTGAACAATAAAAATCCAACTGGAGGCAAGGTTATGAGGATGTGCTGCGGTCCGCCAGCCGGTCATAAACTACAAAACACGCCGGTTAAGACATATACATCTACCATTGAAATCAATAGTGATAGGGTCAGCGAATGTCACGGCCAGGGAGGTTAAGACGCCACCAGGGCTGGTCTTAATATTTTTGGCACCCCCAAAATGCTGAAAATGGTGGCGCCACTTCCACGTAAAAAAATATTCATTTAAAAAAAAAAAATAAAAAAAATAATTCAAAACGGCGCCTCCAAGAATTTGGTCGTCCCGGACAGTCGCCTTGGTAACCTTTACCATGGCACAGAACGGCACTAAACGTCACAGTGACAGAGTTTGGTCCCAACAAAGAAGAACAAGGGGGACTGCCGTTCAAGCCGTGTGAATTAAATGACAGAACATCGTGATCTGGGGACACTTAAGGGAGAGAGCTACATTGTGATCTGGGAACACATAAGTGAGAGAGCTACATTGTGATCTGGGAACACTTAAGTGAGAGAGCTACATTGTCATCTGGGAACACATAAGTGAGAGAGCTACATTGTGATCTGGGAACACTTAAGTGAGAGAGCTACATTGTGATCTGGGGGACACTTAAGTGAGAGAGCTACATTGTGATCTGGGAACACTTAAGTGAGAGAGCTACATTGTGATCTGGGAACACTTAAGTGAGAGAGCTACATTGTGATCTGGGAACACATAAGTGAGAGAGCTACATTGTCATCTGGGAACACTTAAGTGAGAGAGCTACATCGTGATCTGGGAACACATAAGTGAGAGAGCTACATCGTGATCTGGGAACACTTAAGTGAGAGAGCTACGTTGTGATCTGGGAACACTTAAGTGAGAGAGCTACATTGTGATCTGGGAACACTTAAGTGAGAGAGCTACATTGTCATCTGGGAACACTTAAGTGAGAGAGCTACATTGTCATCTGGGAACACTTAAGTGAGAGAGCTACATTGTGATCTGGGAACACTTAAGTGAGAGAGCTACATTGTGATCTGGGAACACTTAAGTGAGAGAGCTACATTGTGATCTGGGAACACATAAGTGAGAGAGCTACATCGTGATCTGGGAACACATAAGATTTTAACTACAAATAATTTGTTACTTCTTTTTTTTTTTATTGTTTGCTGAAGAAGGCATTTAGCCGAAACACAATTTTAAATGTTCTGTCTTATTTATTTTTCCAAGCCTAAACATATCTTCTCCCACTATTCAAATATGAAGCCATCTTACGGAAATCCAGCAAACAGGGAATAACACGGATTCAAAGAAAGAAAATGAAATCTCACATCTCGGTCCCCATATCTCGTTACCCAATGGTCGTACGAGTACTTTGCACGCAAGCCACCAAATTATGCAAACAAAAAAATTATATAACGACCACGGCATGACTCCATGCTGGCGACATTTAAAGACTCGGATTTAGACATTTTAATGTTTACCACTCTCCCTAGTGATCAAGAGCGTTGATAGATTTTGTACCCTAACCGCATTACATTACAAAAAAAAAATAATAATAAAAAATTTATTCATTGTGTATGTGTCTTCTAGAGGTAAATACCAAGCGGGCATTTAAGTTATCAGTTTAGCTGTCCCAATCGTGTCACTTTCTGCCATGCCGCCTCTGAATGTACTTACCTAGACGATCCAAAAGATTGCATGATGGCCAAAATCAATATCCAGGTTGTTGCTGTCACATCAATCAATAAACAGTTATAATTGTCGTATCAATCAATAGTCCGTTATTATTGTCCTAATTTTTTATAGTTGACTGTTGAAATCGCCGAATTTCAACGCGTGTCAGGACGAGAGATCCCGACTTTTACAGCAACCACGCGTCTCAAAAAAATGGACTAACAAACTGCTCGAGTCAAATACTTTTAATGTCTGTTTTATTGTCCAGATAACGGACGGTCTGGGTACACCGTGCCCGGACTGAGACAAACAAGTGAATAGTTTACGGCCTAATCGGCTCCTTTGGGGACATTTAATGTTTGCTCTAAATCGTTCAATTATTATTATTATTATTATTATTATTTTTTTGCTTCTTGTAATATAAAGGGATGATAATATAATTCAATTTAGCTTCTCTGGTTTCAAAGGTAGGTTTGTTCAAAGGTAGGTTTGTTCAAAGGTAGGTTTGTTTAAAGGTAGGTTTGTTTAAAGGTAGGTTTGTTTAAAGGTAGGTTTGTTCAAAGGTAGGTTTGTTTAAAGGTAGGTTTGTTTAAAGGTAGGTTTGTTTAAAGGTAGGTTTGTTTAAAGGTAGGTTTGTTTAAAGGTAGGTTTGTTTAAAGGTAGGTTTGTTTAAAGGTAGGTTTGTTCAAAGGTAGGTTTGTTCAAAGGTAGGTTTGTTTAAAGGTAGGTTTGTTCAAAGGTAGGTTTGTTTAAAGGTAGGTTCGTTCAAAGGCAGGTTTAATCAAAATTAGGTTTGTTCAAAGGTAGATTTGCTTACAGGCAGGTGTGTTTTAAAAGCTGATAATGTATTCGTTTTTCATAATTGTTTTCAACTCATCGTCTATTATCAATTGTAGGGATTTGATGTGGTTTTTTTTTTGGTTTTTTTTTTTTTTTTTTTTTTTTTTTTTTTGGGGGGGGGGGGGGAGAGAGGTTTGTGTGTGGTGTTTTTTGTTTGTTTTTGGTCCCTGTGAGAAAAGGGTCGAGTGACAGTGACACATTCGTCGGTGAAAACATCCACATTTAGTGAAAGACAAATTTTGGTAATTATTCTGCGTATGCAGGAAATTTGATCGAAAGAAATTTCGTCGACGGTAAATTGATTGACGGGTAATTTGATCGAACGGAAATTTGGTCGAATCTTGTTTTTCTCCAGTTTTTTACCTTAAAATTTTGCTTCAGTTTTTTTTTGTTTAAACGCATTATTTTTTTTTACTATATAGTATAGTTGCGTTCAAAAAGAAATTTGACGAAAATTTTAACTTGTGAACTAAAAAAAAAAAATGATTCTACCAAATTTCCGTTCGATCAAATTTCCGTCGATCAATTTACAGTCGACGAAATTTCTTTCCATCAAATTTTTAAAAAAAATATTTTTTTAAATTTTTGTTGAACTCATTTTAAAATGCAGTGGTATCTTCAGCAAAGTGGTTTGGACAAGTCCTCTAAATTTAATAAGATAAGACTCAAGATGTGCTCCGATTGTGAACTCGGGTGTCGACGGGTATTCTAGCTAGTAGCAAGCACAATGAAAGCGCAAAATAGTTTTCACGATTGAACAAAAAAATTAAGAAACAGGTCTTAAAAAAACTTCATGTCGTTTACTCCTGTGTATGACTTCATTACGCAACGAACGAGACTTTCACTCCTCCACACTCCCTTCACTGACAAGAATTTGAGGATTGCCAGCGATCAGTAGCCATCTATGGGACACGCGTATTTTCGCTACTTCTTTTGTGTGTGGATGGATGCCTGGTGCTTTCAAATGATTTGTCTCATAAAGTCGGGTAGAGTTCGTTTTAGTTTTAGTGAATGTGCTTCAATATAACACGTCTTCTTCTGTTGTGAACACATTTTATCATTGGAAAAAAACAAAACATAATACATCATACATATGGCTTCAAACAAACAACATTTAATCCGACTAGTACAGTTCAGCCAGGGTTACTGTAACAGTGGCGTAGCTAGGCTTACTTGTAACCAGTGGCGTAGCTAGGGTTACTGTAACCAGTGGCGTAGCTAGGGCTACTGTAACAGTGGCGTAGCTAGGGTTCTTTGTAACCAGTGACGTAGCTAGGGTTACTGTAATCAGTGGCGTAGCTAGGGTTTACTGAAACCAGTGGCGGGCCAAAATTTTTGTACGCTCATTTCCGGCGCTTTGCCAAAAAATGCGGCCCCTCTACGAAGAGAAAAAGTTCTACATTGTGCCCCCTCCGCACCCATCCTCATACGCCACTGGTACAGACTTCATTATTCATATCCATTTGTAAATGTGTGGTAATTTGAGTTTCGTTTCGATAATTATAGCGCAACACGCTGCTTCAGTGATGATTGTTCAGTCGGCCGGTGGTGCATTCATTTGATTTAACGTTGTAAACATGGGTCTTAAACTAACGGCCCATTGGGCAAGGGTGGCGGCTCTAGTAGGGAGGGACGGGAGGCGATTGGACCCAACCGCTGTCATCTTAAAGGTGACGCAGAACTGCTTAGGTAGCGTTTTTGTTGTTGTTGCTGTTGTTATTATTTTCTTGTTTTTGGGTGGATGCGATCCGGAGATCTCGTATGCCTATGAGCATTTAATTTGTGGCCTGACCCTGCCTGCATGCCCTTCACCCCCACCAAGCTTTTCCCTGTGCCTACCCCGAATCCCCCCTCCCCCCTCCCCCAAAGTCAGGGGTCAAGTCCTTGAAAAAAGGTATGGGAACTCACCCAATATCCACTCTCTCCTGAATTAATATGTATTTGTCTCTTAGCTCACAAAAAGTACATGAACGCCGTTCTCGCACGTTCCTGTTTGACTCGATCCGTGTCCGAAATAGTTTTTTTGGCTTCATACTGTAATGAAAGGTGACTCTAAATAATAAGTTATGTGAAGTTGTTGTTGCGTCCCCTTAAATCGTCGAATCCTCCTCGTCTGGCCATTCTGGCCGTTTAATTATCCTCATGTGGTCCTCCCTTGCATTCCCGCCCCCGTTATCCAGAACCCCATGCCCATCAAATTCAACATATAGCATTACCCACCTCAATACATTTCCCATACGTCCGACCTACAGGAGACTCAGCGCCAAACCGCCCAACAGCATGCTTGTTGTCGAGATCCTTCTGCTGAGTTTATGTCTATGCTTGATATCATCGCCATTAGGACTTGAGAGCAAGAGATGCACGCTTGGGTGAGTTCAAAGTTCAACGTGTCACGTTTGTATTTGTGGAGGAAAAGGTTCCGAGCTGATGTTATCCCCCCCCCCCAAAAAAAAAAATAAATAAATAAATAAATAAATAAATGGGTGAATAAGGATAATAATTATTAGTTCTCATCTCCGAATGCTGATTGGTTGAAGGACCCTCTTGTGGTGGCTATCCTATGTGACATCCCAAATTCCTCTGGGGATGGATGCAGTGCTGTGCAATGACATAGGAAAAGTGGTGCGGAGGGGGCGGTCCGTTCCGGGCGGTACTTGTTGTCTTTTTATGTGGCAGGGGTGGGGCCATTTTCGGCCAAATGAAGAGTGGTTTTCTTGGAAGTGGGCGGCAAAACTCTTGGCCAGCCCCAGGGCGGCACACATCATATCGGTGTGTCTTGCAATATGAAAGGGATCCTTGGTTTGAGGGCATTACAGAGATATCTTTACATACTCTATGAGCACAAGATTCGGGGGCTTAGCCCTTAATGAGTCAAGATTTTTCCACCCCCACAACACACCCAAAAAAAAAAAAAAAAAAAAAAAAATACAGCAGCTCTGTCAATCGCCAATCAATATATTGAAAAAAGTGACGCCTGGCATGGAAATCCTCCCCGACTCTCTCTCTCTCTCTCTGGCCACATCCTCTTATGACTCTTGTTACATGATATTATTCTTGGCTTTGACAGTGAGAAAAATCAACGAAATATCTTTAAAGTGTTTCAGGTCCATTTTATATTTAGCATGTCCATTTCAAGAGACGTAATCTAATCTTTGTCGTCCCCTCGCCCCCCCCCCCCCCCCAAACAACCAGGGACCAGTGCCACTTCAACCAGCCCATGTGTGGCATGTGTGGAAAGCCCATCAACGTGACCCTGAAGGCCAAGAACCGCCTCCAGCCTCCCATGTTTACCATCACCGCCATCCTTGAGAACGTCCCTCAGCGACAACTGCTGTACTTCCTCGAGGATGCAGCCAACCAAGTCAGCACTTTCAAGTAGGGCTGTTATTTTGTGTGTCGTATCTAGAGACCGACCGAAAGTGATTTTCTGATTTCGGCCGAAGCCGAAAATAGGCCAAAAGTTTAAAATGACTCTCGGCCGAAACCGAAAAAAGGCCGAAAGTTTAAAAATGACTTTCGGCCGAAACCGAAAAAAGGCCGAACGTTAAACATGAATTTTGGCCTAAACGGAAGCCGAAACGGAAGCCGAAACCGAAGCCGAAACCGAAAATGAAATATTAAGATATTTTGAAATTCGTTCCGGCATACATTCTGCTTACATCGAAAATGATGTGGGAAAGTATAAATATTTACATTCTTTTTATAAAAATGAGATAATGGTAAATATTAATAAATAAACATCTAATTTAGGGGTCTCAAACTCGCGGCCAGCGAGCCATTTGTGACCCGCAAGACGATATTTTGCGGCCCGCTACAAGACAGAAAAGTTTAGTGTAAATGCGCCGGCCCGTTTCCCCCATTCTCATATCTATAACGTGACTCTCCACGACAGTTTCAGTCGATCTCACCGACTAATCTAATTCTGATTTTTTTTTTTAACGTCTCTATATATTTTTGTATGCCAGGTCTCTGGCAACAGTGAGTAGTTCTTAAGATCCCTTAATTATTTCATTGTTATTTATTTATTTATTTATTTAGGCATTTTTATATAGCGCTTATCATAAAGCTCTAAGCGCTTTACAATTATTAAAACATGTAAACTAAGTAAATACAAATGGGACACTAGGATAGTAACTACTATTCTATAGAAACAATGAACATGGCTATAAAAAGAGGACACTTTGACACTTCAGGATTAAACCGAAACAGAAAATTAGGTAGGGCAAGGAGGGTGCATCACAGGTCATAGGCGGACCTAAACAGATGAGTTTTAAGGACTTTTTGAAAATGGACGAGGTTTCACTATGACGTATATGGAAGGGGAGCTGGTTCCAGAACGTGGGCCCATGGAAGCAGAAGGAGCGTTCACCGATGGTCTTAGTTTTAGTTCTTGGGATTGAGAGGGTTCTACTGTCAATGGATCCCCATAATTTGAGTTTGATACCCTTGATCTAATGAATACTTTGGATTTTACCATTTTAATATAAAAGTTATTTAAATTGCTTTACAATTTTTTTCAAATTTGTATGGTAGGATAAAATTTGGCAAAAATTGGGGAGGGGGGGGGAGGGGAAATTAATGCAAAATATTTTTTTTAAAACCGGGTCTCTAAAAAATATGGTTCTAAAAGATCACTTAATTTGTTTTTAAAGATCGTTTAGTTGGTTTTTATTGATCGGTTAGTTTGTTCTTAAAGATCGGTGATTTTGTTCATAAAGATCGCTTAGATTGTTCTAAAATATCGCTTAGTTTCATCTTATAGATCGCTTAATTTGTTCTTAAAGATCACTTAGTTTGTTGTTAAAGATCGCTTAGTTTGATGTTAAAGACTTTTTAGTTTATTCTTAATGATCGCTTAGTTTGTTGTTAAAGATCGTTTAGTTTGTTGTTAAAGACCGTTTAGTTTGTTGTTAAAGATCGCTTAGTTTGTTGTTAAAGATCATTTAGTTTGTTATTAAAGATCGCATTAGTTTGTTGTTAAAGATCGTCTAGTTTTTGTTAATGATAGCTTTATTTGTTCTTAAAGATCGCATTAGTTTGTTGTTAAAGATCGTCTAGTTTTTGTTAAAGGTAGCTTTATTTGTTCTTAAAGATCGTTTAGTTTGTTCATAAAGATCGCTTAGTTTGTTGTAAATTCGCTTAGTTTTTTCATAAAGATCGCTTAGTTTGTTCTTAAAGATCTTTCAGTTTGTTCCTAACGAACATTTAGTCTTCTGTTAAGGATCGCTTAGTTTATTCTTATAAGTCATTAAAGATCATTTGTTTTGTTCTTAAAGATCGTCTAGTTCGCTCTTAAAAATCGTTTAGTTTGTTATTAAAGATCGCTTAGATTGTTCTTAAAGATCGCTTAGTTTGTTTTAAAGATCGTTTAGTTTGTTTTTAAATGTCACTTAGTTTGTTGTTAAATATCATTTAGTTTGTTCTCAAATATCGCTTAATTTGTTCTTAAATGTCGCTTAGTTTGTTGTTAAATATTGCTTTTGCTTAGTATTAAATTAAATATTGCTTTTGCTTAGTATTAAATGACCGAAAACATGAGTCATTTTCGGCCGGATGGCCGAAAGTCTAAGTCAATTTCGGCCGAAACCGAAGAAAAGCCGAAAGTTAACTTTTCTCTTTCGGCCGAAACCGAAATTAAGCCGAAAGTTAACTTTCCAGTTTCGGCCGAAACCGAAAATTGGCCGAAAGGGATAAAATGGCCACTTTCGGCGCCGAAACCGAAGCCGAAATTCGGTCGGCCTCTAGTCGTATCTGACCTCTGTCTGTGTCGGGGTAGACGGTGGGTCACAAAGGGGGATTCTGAGGGTCGGCCCTTATCACCGTTGGTTGAAAAGACTTCACGTCTTCCAGCACGCGCGTCTATAGGCAGTGAACACACACACAAACTCTGAGCAATTATTCGTGGGACGAATAATCTATGTGGGGAATGTTCTGTGTGTGAAGAAACCCGTTGGGGCCTATTTCATGTGTGAAGTCTTCGTGTGAGAAGTTATCCTGGGGTGGATTTTCGTGTGGGGAAGTTTCAATTGAAAATTTTCGTATGGGGGAATAATCCATTCCCCGCGCCTATCATATCGCCGTAAATGAATCAGTGAGAGATGTTTGCTTTGTTTTTGTTAAGAAAACTTCCACACATACGTTGACTTCACGATAGTGGATTTTTTATATTTTTATATTATTTTTTTTTTTAAATTTCAATTTCAATGATTTATGAGCGGGTTTGGTTTGGGGAAAAAAAAGGGGGGGGGGCAATGTTCCCTTTAAGCTACGCACAGCTAATTTCCACTTAAGGGTGTGTTTGTGACTGTAGGCTGTAAAATTTTGCGGACAAAAAAATTGATGCTGTAAAAATGTGCACACAACTATATGATTATGCACGCGAACCAACAAACCTTAGAGGGAACATGTCAATGTTCCCTTTAAGCTACGCACAGCTAATTTCCACTTAAGGGTGTGTTTGTGACTGTAGGCTGTAAAATTTTGCGCACAAAAAAATTGATGCTGTAAAAATGTGCAAACAACTTTATGATTATGCACGCGAACCAACAAACCTTAGAGGGAACATGGGGGGGGGAAGGGTATTTGAAACTGATAAAATAACCTGCTGTTATATTATGGCCTTTGTCTTAACCCACTTTCACTTCAAAGTAGAGCTAAAGAGTTGACAACTCCCTTCCCCCGTATGTGTTTTGAAATTGACGTCACCTAGTACTTACATGTGCCGTGTCACTTCTTACCAACCCCTCCCTTGAATGGGAAAAGCTTGTTTACGTTAGAATGCGTTCTATTTGTTCTAAAGAATGTTATCATGTGACCCAATTTCTAGAATTTCTTTAGTGAATGGTTCTGATTGAATCCCTATATTTAGGCCCGCAACTTTCCTAGCAGGGAGAGATATTTTTTTGCTACTTTCCCTGGACATATACGAGACGCTATTTAAGTACAAGACTATACGCTTCTTGTGTGATTGTGTAAAATAATGTTTGTGTTTTTCAAGACTTTTACCTTTTTCACTTGCTGTGCTATAAGTTGATACAGTTTTTCCCCCTGTATTTTTCAATTGTGAATATTTATAGAAATTTAATAGAAAAATGAAATAGGATATTGTCAGTATCACTAGCCTCAGTATGATTTTCCTGTGTACTGGTTTAAGTCCTTTGCTACGTATTGTTCATTCTACCGGCCAAATCTTAAAAACAGATAAAAATTTTAAAACCATAACGGTGCGTAACTCGACACGTCGGTATGTAACTCGTCTGCAGAGGCGTAGCGAAGGGGGGGGGACCAATGTCCCCGGGCGCAAGCTAGTTAGGGGCGCCAAAATGTGATTTAATATTATATTATGGGTAAAAATAATGGGTTTGAGAGTTGAAAAAAGAAAAGGGGGCGCGTTAAAATGGATCTTGTCCCCGGGCGCGAATCTTGTCCCCGGGCGTCAAACACCCTCGCTACGCCTCTGCTCGTCTGTACTCTTTCTCGAAACACTGCATGTTTTTGTTTTTTTTTGTTTTTTTTAAATTCCTTTTTTAAATTGATGAATGTGCAATAGATAGATGGCGTTTATTGATGGTTACAGGAAAAGAGTGAAAGTTGATAGGGTGCGTTGCATTAAGTACAAGTTGACCTCTTCATTAAAAAAAACGGGGGGGGGGGGCTAGCAGGGGGTGGGGGGAAGTACTTGTTCGTTTTTTATTGACCTTAATATTTGTGTTTCATTTCAGCAATTTGCGTCATTCCTGAATCTCACATGGCTCATGTGTGCTTTTATATATGGCTCATGTGTGCTTTTATATATGGCTCATGTGTGCTTTTATATATGGCTCATGTGTGCTTTTATATATGACTCATGTGTGCTTTTATATATAGCTCATGTGTGCTTTTATATATGGCTCATGTGTGCTTTTATATATAGCTCATGTGTGCTTTTATATAAGGCTCATGTGTGCTTTTATATATGGCTCATGTGTGCTTTTATATATGGCTCATGTGTGCTCCAGGGTTATGAAAATATAAATGTAAATCATAAATACAAATAATATGTATTCTAACTTGAAAAACGAATCGATCAACTCATTTTATATCCTTGTCAAAACAGTCAAACCGCACCTAAGTACTTTTTCTACTCTGCCCTTCAGACTTTCCCCCCTAGACTACAAGAATTGACAAAACTTCACCTCAATTGAAGAGTACAATTTAAGCCACACACATTTTTTTTTTCTCATTAGGTTCAAAACGACCTATTTTTCCGGTCTTGGTTACTATATCGAATCGATCAATAATGTGCCGGCGTCGATCTCAAACAATACCTACTGGCAAATCAATAGTGGTGGAATACCTTTAGATTGTGGTAAGTAATTTCGGTATTGAATAGTGGCGGAATACCTTTAGATTGTGGTAGGTAATGTAGTTTCAAATAGTGGTTCAATGCCTTTAGATTGTGATAGGTAATCCAGTTTTTAATTGCAATGGAATACCTTTAGATGGTAGTATTATAGGTAATCCAGTTTTGAATAGTGGTGGAATACCTTTAGATTGTGTTAGGTAATCCGGCTTTCAACAGTGGTGGATTACTTTTAGCTCGTGTTAAGTAGCACAGCTTTCAGGGATTATTTTGCTTAAGGTGGTGTTAAGGGCTGGATTTAAGATCGCAGCTATATGAAATGTGGAAGCCCATTTGCGGCCAACAAAAATCAACAGAAGATATCACATCTGTATACGAAACGTAGATTTAGGGTCGGCATGGGATCAAAGAAAGTTTATCCACAAATCACTGCTTCTCATGTCCATCCATGATACCATTATATTACCTCACATGTCATGTTTCATTAAAACGAGTTTTCCAAAATTTAGTATTTAAATCTTGAGTGCAAAATATTTGCAATAGCATTTGAACTACACGTCCTAGACCAGCGGTTCTCAACCCGTGGGTCGCGACCCCTTCGAGGGTCGAACGACGGTTACACAGGGGTCACCTAAGACCAACGGAAAACACATACTTATGAAGTAGCAACGAAAATAATTTGATGGTTGGGGTGGGGAGGGGTCACCACAACTTGGGGAACTATATTAAAGGGTCGCGCCATTATGAAGGTTGAGAACCATTGTCCTAGACCAACTGGCCCCTTTGACAAATGTTTGTTGTCTCCATCTCAGGTGTGTCCAACTATGTTCCAGAGTGCGGTGAGACAATTTTCTTTAATTTCACAACCTACGGGGACGCCGACCACTTCTAAGAAGGGGAGAAGAAAGAAAAAAAAAGAAAGAAAAAAAAAAAAAAAAAAAAAACCAAAAAAAAAAAATTATTGTGTACCGGTATTTCCATTCGCCGATCAATATCAGATCTACGTTCCTCAAAACGAGCCTGGAAGAAAACCGGATGTTTTAATTGGATCTTTTTTTTTTTTTAAGTAAACGTTAAGCAATTAACTCCAGCTGTAAAGCAGCCCTGGCCTGTACTCCAACATAAAAAAACATGCTTTCATAAAAATGATCATTCTTGCTTTTTACAATTTTTTAACTAGCAAGGAATGGGTTTTTGTTTTTTTTCTACATTTTTGGCCTGGGCTATCCGTGAGTCGTAACCATTAAGATGTAAAGAACACTAAATCAGCAATGGTCAATTTACCAAAGCTTGAGGACGTAAGACAATTTACTGGCATAGATAAATATGGGAAACAACTTTTTTTTAAACGAAGAAGAATTGACCCAAATTAACATCACGATATTGATGTTATTGTTATTATTATTATTATTATTATTATTTTGCTTCACACAACATCAAAAATAATATTTTATTAAAGACACCAATGACAACAAAATCATTTTATGGTTTTAAACATAGGAATATTTGAACAATTTCATGCCTTTAAAATTTTAAGAAGAAAAAAAAATTGTCACCTTCGTATGCAGAGACTATTTAAATTTCTACCCTATAAAATGCAACTGTTCAAAAAAATAATGTCAGCCAACCGAAATTAAAAAAAAAAAAAATCGGCTGGCAGTTCTTGTCTGGAGTTCAATCCCCACCAAAGCCAACATCCCAAGCACCCCAGGTGGATGGTACTCGTTAGCCTTGGGCGGCAACCCATCTAAGAGAAGGCAAACTCTGGCAAACCAGGAGCCAGAATGATCAACAAACTGATCGTGGGCCCCTCGACTATAAGAAGAAGAAGAAATCAATAGGACTTTTAGTTTTAGACACGTCAGAACTGCCCACTATACCAAACAAGATTGGGAGGTCTACCAACTGCCCACTATACCAAACAAGATTGGGAGGTCTACCAACTGCCCACTATACCAAACAAGATTGGGAGGTCTACCAACTGCCCACTATACCAAACAAGATTGGGAGGTCTACCAACTGCCCACTATACCAAACAAGGATTGTTTATTTATTTAGTTTTGGGTTGGGGGGGGGGGGATGTCATCGTACTACCCACTATACCAAACAAGATTGGGAGGTCTACCAACTGACCACTACACCAAACGAGATTTGAGGTCTACGTGCTACCAACTGTCCACTACACCAAACAAGATTGGGATGTCTTCGTGCTAACCACCTGTCCACTACACCAAACGAGATTGGGGGGGGGGGTCTTCGTGCTACCAACTGTCCACTACACCAAACGAGATCGGGAGGTCTTCGTGCTACCAACTGTCCACTACACCAAACGAGATGTGAGGTCTACGTGCTACCAGTTTTCCACCATACCGAACCTTTATATAGATTTGATTATATATATCATTTATCTTACTTTCTTAACAACTCGAAAACATCGGCCCCAGGGATTTCACAAGAAATCCTTGGGCACCTCGACAATTCCTGTTAACAGTAAAGAGCAACTCGTCGTCTCCTTTCAAATGCCCAAGCAAATAATGGACATCTGTTAATGATGATGTCTTCTTGGATATAACTTCAGTATGTAAAGGGCAGCTCTGTGTACTACAATACTTCCTTTTTGATATTCTATGGCAGATGATGGGCATCTGTTAACTATGATGTCTACAAATCTCTGTTTACCTCATGACATCTCCTTTGATATGCTGCAGTAAATAATGGGCATCTCTGTTTACCTCATGACATCTCCTTGGATATGCTGTAGTAAATAATGAGCATCTCTGTTTACCTCATGACATCTCCTTGGATATGCTGTAGAAATTAATGAGCATCTCTGTTTACCTCACGACATCTCCTTGGATATGCTGTAGTAAATAATGAGCATCTCTGTTTACCTCATGACATCTCCTTCGATATGCTGTAGTAAATAACGGGCATCTCTGTTTACCTCATGACATCTCCTTGGATATGCTGTTGTAAACAATGAGCATCTCTGTTTATCTCATGACATCTCCTTGGATATGCTGTAGCAAATAATGAGCATCTCTGTTTACCTCATGACATCTCCTTGGATATGCTGTAGTAAATAATGAGCATCTCTGTTTACCTCATGACATCTCCTTGGATATGCTGTAGTAAATAATGAGCATCTCTGTTTACCTCATGACATGTCATTGGATATGCTGTAGTAAATAATGATCATCTCTGTTTACCTCATGACATCTCCTTGGATATGCTGTAGTAAATAACGGGCATCTCTGTTTACCTCATGACATCTCCTTGGATTTGCTGTCGTAAATAATGAGCATCTCTGTATACTAAATGAGACTAAGATTTGGAGACTGGGAAACAATGGATCAACAAAAACAGTCTGTAGAAATGGTTAAGCAGGGACACACAATCTGTAGAATAGCTAAAAGGAGACAAACAAGCTGTAGAATAGCTAAAAAGGGACAAACAATCTGTAGAATAGCTAAAAGGGGACAAACAATCTGTAGAATAGCTAAAAGGGGACAAACAATCTGTAGAATAGCTAAAAGGGGACAAACAATCTGTAGAATAGCTAAAAGGGGACAAACAATCTGTAGGATAGCTAAAAGGGGACAAACAACCTGTAGGATAGCTAAAAGGGGACAATCAATCTGTAGAATAGCTAAAAGGGGACAAACAATCTGTAGAATAGCTAAAAGGGGACAAACAATCTGTAGAATAGCTAAAAGGGGACAAACAATCTGTAGATATAGCTAAACAGGAACAGTCTGTAGAAATAATTAAACGGGGACTAACAGTGTGTAGAAATAGTTAACAGGAACAATCATTCGTAGAAATAGTTAAATAGGAACAGTCTGTACAAATAGTTAAACGGGGACAGACAGTGTGTACAAATAGTTTAAACAGGGACACAAGAAATAAACACTGGAAATATTGACCACACGTTGCATCATAAATGATATGTTAACAGTTGAGTTTATTGGAATCCAGATGACAGAATATACAACATAAGTAACATTTTAGATTGTAACATTGTACATAAGTTCCAAAAGTACCCCATATAAAATTATAATACAGAGGTAGAGTTTAAAAAAATTCTAATTTTGCAGAAATCGAATCAGCAAAACATTCTAGATAAAGGGAAAAAAAAAAAAGGGGGGGGGGGGGTGTTCAATGTAGAAAGATGAAATTAATCTGATTAATCTGGTTAATCTGATATCCCGTCAACCCACATCAAAATACTGGCCATGGCCTACATATGCAATATTACTCAAAATGCATTAGTACACATGCACATTTTATATTTTTTGCATGTTCAAGCCACCAACAACAAATCAGCAAGTAAAAATGACAATTGATCTGGCAGACGTTCAAGATTTGTTTACACTAAAACATACAACCTTCGTAACACAACTGTTGAGCTAAAAATGTACAACAGTGGTCAAATAAAAAAATAAATTATTTTCAAAGTATTTTTTTATAAAACATGAGAGCTTACACGCTAATTAATTGTTTTTTTCTTTAGCAGCTATTTAGCTATGAATGAGAACATTATTTTTGATGAATTATTTCAATGAGCAATCAAAACACCTAACAAGGGAGGAAACTCTGTTCCAAAAATCAAAGTGCAGCTGGCACATAAATTCATCATTCATTAAGTAAAGCATAAATAATTGTTTGACTCTGAAAACGTACATATTTTTGGCGGAATGCTACAGAGACCAGATTTCTTCTAGTTAACATTTCCTAGTTTATTACTGAATGTAAGTAAATAAGGAAAAAAAATAATATAAATCAAATAAGATCAAACGCTCCTTGCTTGATTAAAGTAGAACAAGACAGAAGCATTTCAATGTGATCTATTCTTTAAGTAGATGACAAGTATAAACAGTCACAGACAATTCAGCATGGTCGACTTATACATAAATAAATTATATTATATATGACATAGGCTACATCCTGCCTTGCTAAAACCCTGAGAAATCAATGAATGAGATTACAGTTATAAACATATTCAACGCATTTAGGTAAGAGGAAATCCTTTTATTTTACAAAATCTAAAGCTTCGACACCCCCCCCCCAAACCACAAAGGGCTCAACACATTTTTTATGGGATTCGCAGAGCCAAAACGCTGAGACTTTAACTTATTTATGAACATTTTTTTATTATTATAATTTTTGAAGTGGCCATCCCATAACATCTAAAGCATAGAAAAAAATGGATGTTTTTTGCTCAAGTAGGGAGAAACCACTCATAGCCAATGACAGCTATTTTCATTGTTATTCCAACATAATTAATTATCATGCCCTCCTTTCATAAACATTTAGAAATTGGGTAAAAATTAGCTTTAAACAAATAAGTTGCAGGCTGAGGAAGTTGATCGGTATCAACTTAATGTAGAAAAACTACACAGTTTGGCTTCCCTGTGGCTTGGTCACATTCTTCATGAAATGAAAGCCCTGTTAAACAGGTTTCTGTTGTAACAGTTTGAGCACACTTGCACTAGAAAGCCAATCACACTTCACAGGTTTCACCAAACAATTTTAAGACACCCCCAGTGAATCAACAAAGATTGGAATCATGATACAACGTCATGACAAAGGCAGTTGCCATTGAACAGCATAGCTCAAAGAGTGCTGGTGGAATCGTCCATCCCCTTCTTTGTGCCGCATTGATTCTAAGTGGAATAGAATGACAGGCTGGAGTCAATACAAATTCAGGGATATCACTGGATTTATTTTTCTTCATACCTACCTACATACATCAAATATTTAAAGTATCTCTCTGGAAGATGTCATATTAATTTAAGCAAAAATTTTATAAAACTTTTTTGTACATCCCATAATGCATTTCACTTTAGGTTCAGTAATTCACTTTTATCTTACCTCCTCTTAAGAATAGCTGTCGTACTGGGCTGACTGATCAATCCCACGCGACTTTTTGCCCATGACTGCCGATTAAGTCAACCCAACCACTTCTTCCTAATTCCTCTTTTTTTTAAAAACGTTACAAAAGCCAGCCCTAAAGACCAATCTTCAATTGAAACATTTGTTTGTAAACATACATCTGTTTAAGCAATTTTTAACGGAAAATAAAATTGGATTATTTTTTTACACTTGTAAACTTGTTTTTTTTTTTTTTTTGTGTTTTTGTAACTGCTCAGTTGCACTTACAAAATATTTTAACTTTTCCCTTTGCCGACAAACAAATAAAACAGTTTTATTCAATTGAAACATTTGTTTGTAAACATACATCTGTTTAAGCAATTTTTAACGGAAAATAAAATTGGATTATTTTTTTACACTTGTAAACTTGTTTTTTTTTTTTTTTGTGTTTTTGTAACTGCTCAGTTGCACTTACAAAATATTTTAACTTTGCCCTTTGCAGACAAACAAATAAAACAGTTTTATCACAAATTAAGGACACGGCAGGTGTGTATTTGTGCTGTCCATCTGTGTATCTTCTCCGATGCAAGGCTTGTACAAACTTGGGTCCAAGCCCAGAAACTCCATTGCATTCCCAGCTAATATCTGATGCTGTTTGAAAAGAAAAAAAAATACATGCTTAAAGTTTGAGAATACATGTAAGCAAGGGAAATATCCCATTTTCAAAAATGTAATGTAAATATTGAATATGCTAATAAAAGCATTGTATCCTCAATTGTTTAGAAGGGAAAAGGAAATATATTTATTTTAAGAATTATCCTAAATGTACCTTCAGTTCAGGACTAAATTCTTCCATTGACTCAACTAATTTTCCTGGGTGCTGCTCCCCTAGAGGGAAGGGGTAGTCACTGCCTAAAACTATACGATTCTGTAGTGGATGATATAAAAAAAATGATAAAATGAACATTATCAGACAATAGAGTTTAGCAGCTGGATCTAATAATACATTTCAAGTGTTGAGTAGGACAAAATGGACCATTTTTATGACATTTTGCAAGAATACAAATAGCAGTATTTATTAAAGAACAAAAACAATTTTTTTCTTATAAATCCTTTATATTTATTTTTTATTTGATATTAATATTCTAATGACCCACCCGTTTTTACACCCCAGCTTCATTACACCAACTATTTCAGAAAATGAAAAGAAAATATTACACACCAAATGCACTTGCGAAATTTTTAAGAATCTCATTTAGCGCAGTTATCTGGTATTTTATTTCTTAAATCAGTGGCATCATATTTCCTTCATCTTCCCCTTGAAAAACAGGAAAAACTGATTTTGTGGGGTTGGGGGTTGGGGCTGAAAATTTGAAAGGATGTGTTGTCATTGGCAGCGAGTCGATGTGCCATGTCTCAGTTTGATAGCTTGACGGGAAGTGGGTCAATGAGACGTCCAAAGATTTTGCCACCCAACCAGAAAGAAACACACAAACAATATCAAAGTTAATATGAAAAGATTTTTTATTTTTTAAATTTTAAGTTACTCACAAGTTAAAAATAGTTTTCAACACATTATGATAATTAATGTAAAATAGTTAGAAAAATTGTTTTAGACTTTAAAAGGGTTAAATCTAAATTTGTTTCATAGAATTTCATACCACCGCTTCAGCCACATTAAAGTGAGATTATATAAGTTTTAACATCAATTTGTACAGGCAAAGATATTTCCATAACACATATTCTTAAAAAAAGCATTTTTAAATCATTCCCAGGTTTTTATTAGTAACAGGAAGGTGATTAGGTAGGACGCAAATGACATTATTATGGTACAAACAGGACATCATAATGTTGTGGTGCACATATGACACAATTAAGTACAGACAGGACCTAACAATAAAGTGCGTACAGATCTTGTCATCACTAAACAAGGTCACAGTAATACAACACTAAAGTAAAAGGAGAACCTTACCTTGCCAATGACATTGACCAGCAATTTGAGAGCCTCCGTGTCATGGACCAGGGAATCCGTGTAAATCTGACCCAGGTATTTCCTTGGGTTGACGTTGTTCTCCACCGCACACAGGTCAGGCCTGGAGTTGAACCCATGCTCTATTCTACCAATAGTGAAAGGAAAAGCACCCCCTGAGAAGAAACCAAAATATATATAAAGTGTTATTTTTTCAAAGAAAGCAAAGGCACTCTTAACAAAAATGATGAAGTACTCTGAATTGACAAAAGCACTGCTTTTAGACATGATGAAGCACTCTGAATTGACAAAGGCACTGCTTGCAGAAATGATGAAGTACTCTGAACTGATTATAGTTAGCATTAAGAAAAGCCTACGGTTGTTCAAACTTAAGCACACCCTTAATAAGACAACAAGGGAAGTGTTACACAATAATAGTTTCCAGGCAAACAAATGGAGCAATAATTAAACCTTGTGAAAATGAATGGGGCAATAATTAAACCTTGTGAAAATGAATGGAGCAATAATTAAACCTTGTGAAAATGAATGGAGCAATAATTAAACCTTGTGAAAATGAATGGAGCAATAATTAAACATTGTGAAAATGAATGGAGCAATAATTAAACCTTGTGAAAATGAATGGAGCAATAATTAAACCTTTGAAAATGAATGGAGTGAAAATGAATGGAGCAAAAATGAATCCTTGTGAAAATGAATGGAGCAAAAATGAATCCTTGTGAAAATGAATGGAGCAAAAATGAATCTTTGTGAAAATGAATGGAGCAAAAATGAATCCTTGTGAAAATGAATGGAGCAAAAATGAATCCTTGTGAAAATGAATGGAGCAAAAATGAATCTTTGTGAAAATGAATGGAGCAAAAATGAATACTTGTGAAAATGAATGTAGCAAAAATGAATCCTTGTAAAAAGATATAGAGAACCTACCTCCATGAGCAAAGCAGACTTTAAGTTTAGGAAATCTCTCAAGGACTCCGCCAAAAATCATGGAGCAAATGGCAACAGTCGTCTCTGTCGGCATGCCTGAAATTAAAAAAAAAAATATATATATAATTTGCTTTAAAATCATTTATTGAAATACCAGATACAAATGCAGAGGCTTACAAGGTTTTATGTGAATCTTTGAGTAAGTTTCTTATCTACCACAGTCAATGTATAATGTGTTTGTGTGTGTTTATTTGGGTGTGGATGACAGTTGTTGAAGGAGCATGTATCCTTGATGAACTTACCAAGGTAGACAGCATCTCTGATGAGCTTACCAAGGTAGGCTACATCTCTGATGCACTTACCAACTAACCATGGTAACCAGTTACCTATGATGCACTTACCAACCAACCATGGTAGCCAGTATTTCTGCATTCGTCCACCCTGCTCCATGTCCCAGGGATGTACAAATATCACACAGTTGTGCTCTTCAGCAGCCTGAAAGACACAAAAAATTCCAAGTTCAAAAATATTCTGGTTTCCTTGTAAACACATACTAAATTCTATTGGTGCTCATTTTCCCTTTGTTTTCAAATTGTAACATCTGATCTATTTCACAAACGGTTTCAAATACAAATACAAAAGTTTTCAAGATAAGGTGGTTGTACTAAAATGATCCTGAATAAATGTAAGCATTTTTTGTTTTAATTACAAGGACTGCAGAGAAAGGAGTGAATTCACTACAAAAAAAGAAAACAGATTGTTAACTCACAGCAAACACTTGCTGAAGTTCTGGAGCATCCAAGTTCCAGTTGTTGATATGAGACCCAATTTGAATACCTGGAAAACCTGAAATTCAAAATGATTTAGCCTTCTATATAAAAAAAGAAGTAGGATTGTGAATCTAAATGTGTTGCAAGTGAGGAATAATTTATCAAGCTACCAAGTCTTACCTAAAAGATATGAACATCAGAATTCAGTGCAGTGAATAAAAAAAAATATTTTTGATATCTATGCTCACAACTTAAAGCATGTTTAAAATAAACATACTAAATTATCTTTTCAATGGGGGTTAAATTAAAGAATAATGGAAATCAGGTCTGAGAGGAGACCTTCAAGTCAAAATATTTGCAGGAAATAAAAAATGAATGGTATAACATTTTAGAAAAACAGTTACCGGTAAGGTTAGCACTGAAGGTTAGCACATTGATTTGGGGGGCCTTAATGATTCCGATTATTTTCAGCCATAGACTTTCTGACAAAGCTATTCATGGGATTTCTTCATTTCAGTTTAAAACCTGAATTTTTCTAGAAAACTTTTCCGGCAACATACAAGCCTGAAATGGCCCCTCACCTTTATTTGTTTATGAATATTTGGTTATGAATATAAAAGCTTCAAAATATTTGTTAATTTAAAACCTGAATACTTTTGAAGAAAAAACCAGCTCACCCAATTCCTTCTTGCAGCGTATCAGTTCTTTGACAGCCAGTTCAGGTGCTTGCATGGGAACAGTTCCCAGACCAACAAAACGTGATGGGCAAGACTTGACAATCCCTGCCAGATGATTGTTTAACATCTCACAGAGATCCAGTGTGTCTTTTGGCTCTGCCTGAATACATGAATATAAAACTGAAGGTAGGCAAAAATATTTATGAAGTAGCATTTATTCAAAACATTAATAATCAGACATGTATTTAAATCAAGGCTGCAGTATAAACAAAAGAATACATGATTTTAACTACAGGTGCATGATCAAAATCCTCTGACAGTTGCCATTCTTGGATTGTTTTCTATTGCAAATATGTAGACCAAAATAAACAGGTTAAAAATGTCAACCCTGCTTATGCCAACTTTCACAGATTATGATTTAATATCGTTATTAGTATTTTACATTTAAAAAGTATTCAGCGTAAAAAAAACCCACCATAATTCAGATATGAGATTTAATAGATTTAAACCTATTTCAGAAAAACATCTCTATTTCTTTAACTCGGCTTGAACAACAATTTTTTATCTTCTATTAGTTAAAAAAAAAAATCAAAATAAAAATGAATGTTTTAACTTACCCAATATCCAAACATAACAGGCACAGTAGACAGAACCTGGATATCAACACCTGTTGAAATATATTAGTGTTTAAAAGTCAATGAACTTAAGCAAGCTTTTATTAAAGGAATAATGGCTTTAAATTAAATTAAGGCAACATTCTTTCAAATATTTATGCTTTCTCTTTATAAATAAATGTCCAAAGTCAAATATTTTTTTACAAGTATTTAGAGCATTTAAAAGAACATTAATCCACAAGAATTTAAGTCAATCTTAAACTGCAAAAAAACAGAAGGCAAAGATTTAACAAATATTTTTCCACAATACTTAAGATTAGAGACTGACCGAATTTTGGCTTTGGCTTCAGTTTCGGTTTCGGCGCTGAAAGTTGCCATTCGATCACTTTCGCCTAATTTCAGTTTCGTCCGAAACTGAAAAGTTAACTTTTGGTTTAATATCGGTTTCGGCGGAAAGTAATTGAGAAGTCAGACTGTCTGCAGGCAATCAGATATTAATTATTGCTCGACGTCTTGCTGTCATTGTATGTTATATGATAATTACTCTGCAAAAATTGCTCACAGCTGTTTGATGACTTAAATTGTCCTATATTTCCAAACAATTAAAATTTCAATTAGGCCTAGGCAAATGCAAACAGTTTTGTGGAGAAAAACTAATGGAATGGTAATATTTATAGCATCATTTTTTTGTTTAAAAAATTGAAACCCTAGGTTTATTCACTTCATTCATTTGTGATATTCATTTTGATTTATCATTATCATGCTCATCAATGTTGTCATAGGCAAATGTGAATAATATTGAATAATCCTAGGAGTAGGTAATATTTCCATAATAATTTTTGTTTCATTTTTTAAAACATTAAGGAAACAGTCCTTTTCATTTCATTAATTTCTTGAAATTCATCATAATCATGCTCGTAAGCATTGTTATTGAAGAAATAGCACAGGTGTGCATGTATCCTGGGTCGTATTATAATTATGTAGTAGGCCTACTGCAAACCTGTTTACTTTTATGATTTTGGCAACAATTTACATGTATTTTGCAAATATCCGTTGACACCCGTCAGATCAACAATTTTAAGAGAACGGGTTAAAAAAAAAATCCCCTACCAATGGGGGTGAGGGAGGTTGGTTGCTGAACCAAATAATTACGTCACCAGCACGGAAAGACGAGTGTGTTAGTACTAAGCTAAATATTAAAATAGGGAAATGTTGCCAGCTATTTATGAAAACACAAAGCATTAGTATCACAAAGCGATAACCACGAAACATTGTGATGATATTTTGATAGCCTTAATAAATGATATTTAGGTGACTATTGACTCTATTAGAGCCAAAATAATTATTGCAGGTAGTATTAGGTATATGTTCTAGATTGTAGTTACCGGTATGTCATAAAAGCAAAGGGCACTCAAGGGTCTTTATTTCATGAATTTTGCCACGCTCCCCGTGAGTGTGAAGTAGGATTAGTGTAGAATACTTCAACAGGAAATTAATCGTACCCTAGACATAGCCATAGTAGCAGTACTAATCTAACGTAGAGGAAGGGACCTTTGTTTGTTTATCCAAAGTATTCATTAGATGTTTATTAAAATTCACGATGATCTCGTTTTTTATAAAAAGAATGTAAATATTGATACTTAGCCCCATCACTGTATGTAGAGTGTATGCACGAACGAATTTCAAAATATATAAATAATTTGGTTTTAGCTTGAGTTTCGGACAAAAGTCATTTTTAACTTTCGGCTTCAGCCAAAATCAGAAAATCACTTTCGGTCGGTCTCTTCTTAAGATATTTTACTTGCACTGGTACTTTCTATTATTTTTTTTAAAATTTAATTTTACCATGTGCATCCATTTCTTTAATTCGTGCTTCTGGTGACCAACAATTCTCTTCTATCTCTCTGAAAAGTTTTCCATCCTTCATCATCTTAGCTCTCCCCGCACAATGGTGGTGCAGTTGCACCCAGCCACCATAACCATAACGCTAAAGATAAAATGTCATTTAATGTAAATTTTGATGAAAAAAATAAATTGAACAGAAAACATTATCTAAGAGCAGCACAATCCATGAATAAAAAATATTTAGCCTACTATCTGAAATGTACCTTTATGTTATAATTTTTTTAATTATTCATATATGTTAAAAAATTTTTCACTAGATCATTTATTTAAACCTAGGCACACTGGCAATGCCACTTTCCCCCCCCCCCCACCCACTCTCAATGGAATGCTAATGCTGCTCATTGCATTTGGCTTTTCTCACCAAGTTCTTCTTAAGTTTTTTTAATTATTCATATATGTTTAAAAATTTTTCACTAGATCATTTATTTAAACCCAGGCACACTGGCAATGCCACTTTCCCCCCCCCCCCCACCCACTCTCAATGGAATGCTAATGCTGCTCATTGCATTTGGCTTTTCTCACCAAGTTCTTCTTAAGTTGTTTTAGTTTTAGTATAGCGCATATAACTTCTTACAAATTTGAGTGACTTATATGAGTAAATACCTTTGCTAAATGTTTAGCTTCCATTTTATTTCTATGACTTAAGACAAATTAGGAATCATTTAAATTATGCTTTTAAAATGCTTTACAATTATCCAAATAAAAATAAATGAATAAGTGCGTGCCAACTATTTGATAAATTTTAAAGACCATAATATTATCTAGAGTATCACTTTTAAAACAGCTTTAATTTTAAATTAATAAACTAGTCTATTGCATTGCTGCTTGCATCACACACACTCAGAATGTCAGTATTTACTTTGGGTATTAGTTAGTATTTTTTTAAGTATACCATTTGGTCTAAACATATTCTCTTATAACTTATACACATATATACTATATATTTTGCTTCTGGTATGTCCTGCTTCCCTTTCATGGCCGGCCCTCCCCTACTCAACATGTCTTATATTAACAGTGCTGAGTAAATAAAAAGCTGTCACACAGCAAACGTGATTCGTCATTCGTGATGGTTGAACTGGTAAAAAGGTTGAATTTTTTCATTCTAATGATTCTAATGAGTTAATCAATAAAGAGTCACGGACACTGGTGTGGTGTTGGACTCTGTGTAAGACTGTTTGTAGGACTGTCTGCAGCCCTTTTGTTTTATAGAAAATGAGAAGTTAACTCTTTTTTTGTGTAAAATTTTGACCCACGGGGTATTTTCTCAAAATACCCAGACCTAACCTGGTGTAAAAAAAACTGCCCCCCCCCCCCCCCCCCCCCCCCCCCGTTAAGCCTTAGCTATTTATAATTAATAGTATATCGGTGATCGGATATAGGCCTATAATATGATAAATGAATATGATAAGATGGCATAGTCTAACTTACTTAGTATAATACTTAGAATTAAAACTTAGAGGCTAAATTAAGAAACTTAATCTAAAAATTACATTAGCGAAAGCAAGCAGCACTGCATGCCTACTTCTTTGCTAATTTTTAATAATAGAATTATGACTATAAACAAGTTTTAAAATATGACTGTCACTGCAATAAAAAGGGATGGGTCACCTCTTTTAAATCTGGCCAGTTTTCTGGTAAAATATGAGTATGGAGATCTATTTTCATTGTGATTTGTGCCACTTTTTAGAAGGATACTCCGTAAACTCTCTTGCGTGGTTAGTACAGAATAGTACAGCTGATGTTATTTGCCAACAGGAAAACACGTACTAAAAGACCTTCACCCCATTAACAACCAATAGAAACTGTGGGTGTGTTGTCTTTCTGTTCAAGGTTTGTGATATTTTTTTTTAATTTTGCAATTATTTAATTACTTTTTTTTACTCTATTCTAGTTAATAATTTACCACTGAATAATATTTTATTTCTAATGATTACTGGAATGTCAATTTTATTGAAACAACGAACGGTAACTCTATTAATTTAGAACCGTAGGTGCTAATAATAGACTGATCTGTCTCATTTCATTCAATTCACTCTGACACTTACAATATTTTAAAAAATTGATTTAAAATCGGAAGACTAATTAAGAGATTGTGGAAAAAAAAGTTAATCGCGCGCTTTTCCAATGATATATTCCACATTTTACTTGTTTCATTAACACTTATAAGCATATATTTTTTGTGTGTGTGAACAAGAAGTGGGGGGAGGGGTACATTATTCTACTATTGAGGAATATAAAATATCTTTCAAAATATTCCTTGACTCACATCTGAAGTAAACATTAAACTCATTATGACTCTGATAGCCTGTCACGAATTCAATCATTTGTTTGATTATGTCCCTTTGATACGCCCCTATGTACACATGTGAAAAATCAAAACACTTTTGAGTCGATGGATTTATAGATTTTAAAAAAAAAAAAAATGTGGATAGAGCAGTTCCCTTTTCTTGCATAAAAGTAAATACATGTGTTATAGTGTATTATTCATTTACAAAAAAAAACAAACAAAAAAAAACAGCATGCTATGTTTGACCAACATTAAACTTTTGTTGCAAGGCCAGGGGGAGGACGTTTCCACTAAGCTAAAACCTAACACAGCCCTATGGACTATGGAAGAACACTGTCATTCATGCATTATGGACACGTGTGTATCGGTTACCTGTAATGCTGCCCATAATCTGGTGCATGTATCCCTGCGTGTGTGAGTAGAACACGTAACGCCACGTCGCCTGTTGTGTGTTAAACCAAAGACTAGGATTTTGTTGTCCTGTCATCTCGTGACCACAGTTTATACTTCCTAGTGGGATTTCAGCCTGAGCTTTCTTTAGAAACTTGGTGAGTCAGACTGGGATTTTTTTTAAAACGGGAAACACCTGGGAATAATTATGTTCGAAATAACTAAACACACTCATTCACACACACATTAATAAAAAAATATTAAAAAATAAAAATATTTAAATAATAATAATTTTAATCACATTCACGTCCCATCCAACTGTTGTATTTTTGTGGCAGCAGCAACTTAATTATAGGCCTCATATTTTATAGAACGTTTATACGCTACCGTCGCAGCCAGCCTTCTGGAATGTGAGCTCCAATGATCGAGTGCGTGACACCTTCAAATATATTTGTAATTACAGATTAAGGCACCGTCCTCAAGAGAGCGTATATTTGTTTTAAGGATTCGGAAATGGCTAGACCCTATGCAGCACAACTGACTTACGGGTGATGTGATCGCGCGGGGGAGGGGGGGGGGATACATGCACGAGCCCAAAGTGTTATTTATATATTTTCATTGCCGTAGTGATGGTAGTGATACCGTGGTGTTTTGATCAATATTAAAGTCACATCCTTAATTTTTTTTTTTTGAAAGACACAACCTAAGTAAGGTCATTTGTTAAAGTCACTAGAGCGTCGTGTTTTCATAAGGTCACCGTGGGTTAATGATTGATTTGGTACTTTTAAAGTTCAACCACGCGTAACCAACAGTAAACGGCTGTACTAAGCAAAGGAAAAAAAATCAATGTAATAAATTTCAGCCACTGGCTCTCCTTGTCATTATGAGCTTTAACTGGTCCTCTCCATCCATAAAAAAAAAATAATTAAAAAATATTAAATTAAAAGAAGAGAAAAAAAGTTTATGGGTCATCTTTAAATGACGTCACAAATCAATCTTTTTAGTGTTTAACCATTAATTTGTATTGCTGCATGTGGGTCGGAAGGTCGTTGAAAATAGAACTGTATGTATATAATGTGATGGTGGTCACATCAGCTTTAAGGGTGACAAAAATGACCTTATATTGTTAGATTAATATGGCCACGAAATAGTTATGACTGATTGATGGAGTTATCTGGAAAAAAAGGGGTGGGGGGGTCGGGTGAGTGATGAGAGGGGCGGCCCGAGATCACAGGAGAGTAGGACACATATATTCACACCACCACTCTACCATAATTATAGTTGATTAGTACTGGCATTGGACGAAAGCCCTCACTAGTTGAAACTGGGAAGCCATTGCGTGAAGGCCTCACTAGTTTAAACTGGGAAGCCATTGCGTGAAGGCCTCATGAGATTAAACTGGGAAGCCATTGCGTGAAGGCCTCATGAGATTAAATTTGGAAGCCATTGCGTGAAGGCCTCATGAGATTAAATTTGGAAGCCATTGTGTGAAGGCCTCACGAGTTGAAGGTGACATTCAAATAAAAGTATGCCTTGCGTCTTTTAGTCCATTTCTTTGTGTTACTTTTGATCGAAAATGCCGCCCACCCCTATGTAGAGAAAAAAAAGAGAAATGGACTAAAAGACGCAAGGCATAGGTGACATTCAAATAAAAGTGTGCCTTGCGTCTTTTAGTCCATTTCTTTGTGTTACTTTTGAACGAAAATGCCGCCCCCCCCTATGTAGAGAAAAAAAAGAGGGCCCCCCCCCCCCGAGTGCGCAGCTCCTACGCCACTGTACAGCTGGACTGTTTCATTAGTAAGACAACAGAAACAAAAATCTCTTGCCGAGGCCAAGTCGAGGTAAATGAGAGGACCAGTCATGGAGAAAGAAAAAAAAAAGAGGGGCGGGGGCGGGCGAGGAAGTAGGGAGGAACATCTGTCGCCATGAGCTGACGCAAGCGATCAATGAACATTAGCGGACATAATAGACCACCGGGTGCCATCAGTCTTTCCAATGAAGCGTCTGTAGACGCTTGTACTTGTGTAGTTAAAAGTATGGATTTTAGACAGAAGACAATTAAATACAGTGACGACTGGTTTTGGGGACTTGACGTGAATCAAAATCTACGTCATGGGAGGCAGCTTGGGGGCTGGTTTTTTTTTTTTTTTTTTTTTTTTTTTTTTTTTTAATTTTTTTAAAATTTTTTGTTAGATTTTTGCCGACAAAAAAGTTTTAAATTTAAACACAAAAAAATTTAAAAGAAAACAAAAGTTGAAAATGTTTTTTTTTTTTTTTTTTTTTTTTTGTTTTCAATATTGATAAAATATACTGGTAGATTTATGCCGACAAAACAGTTTTAAATTTCAACACAACAAAATTTAAAAGGAAACACAAGTTGAAAATAATCCGCGCGTGGGGTTGGGGGTGGGGTGGGGGGTATTTCGACGAGACCACAAATACTGTTTTGAGATTCGACCCCTGACCTCCGATAAAGCATCAAAAATACATCAGACTGATGATCACTGTTTGAGTAGCTGCAGGGCTGCCAACTCACTAAAAATAAAATGTACAGAAAAATATGTCTGAACCTTCACAATTTTACCGGAAGAACAAATTTACGGACGAACAAATTTAAAATGTCAATTTGATAAATATTTTGAGTTGAAAACAATTTAAAATTTATATGTCCGTAATGAATGACTATATTTAGACATAAATATCCATGTCTCCCCCCCCCTCCTCCTCCCCACCCACCACTTTTTTTCTTCTCTTTCATGCAGAGCACCGTCTCCGACCAGCAGGTGCTGGTGTCTTGACCAGAGCGGTCGTAACATTCCAGTTCCAACAGATGAAACTACAGGTGGGTATAAGAGAGCTATGAGCCCAGTCAACACCCTTTGGATCGCAGAGGGGCCGTGTGGCCCAGCACCCTTGGCCTCGGGACATTACTCGTTCTGGTTCGCTGGCCAATTCGTGAATGCCAACACAACAAAACTCAGTCAACGCCCTCCTCCTCCGTCGTCTGACTGGTCTGATCCTTAGCTTGGCGGGCCGTGGAAATAAGTCAAAATTTCAGTTTGAAATCCCAGCAGATAACGTGACGTTATCGGTTGTCAACACCGGCCGCGTTGCGCCGTATCAGAAGGGGGGGACGAAACTCTCGGGGCAACTTCCTTTCAATCAGCTGTTGGTTGTTGTTCCTTCCTGGCTTCACTGCTGCTGACGCGAGCGCAGGGGCGAGCCGCTTGTTTACCGTTCAGGCCGTTGGTAGGTTTTTAAAGCTCCAGTTCGTGACGGAAAGTACATCGAACGACAAAAAAACATGAACGCACTGGATTAACACTAAACAGTTTCAAAACACAGGACCACTGTAGTACAGCACGACGCAGGGGGAAGGATGTGTTTTTGCGCATAACACACAACGATCGCCAGCCCCGAGTTAGACTTTGACACCTGGTAAGTTACAGTAAGTTATTTTATTCAAATCGACTTCAGGAATGTCAGGTATGTCTGTGGCTAGATATTCAATTGTGTGTGTGTGGCTGATAAATTGTTTTTCGCGTATCTCTGCATGTTGGTCTTTTTTTTTAGTTGCACAGCGGCACGGTAAGAGTGTAGGACTAGTAGTAGGAGCCATACTAGCATGGCTCATTGATCAAGAACAGTGATTAACTGAGTGAACTGGGATATAAACTTCCATTATTGAAATAAATTAAAGTATACATTTTATAAAGCATGGCCCATAGTATTAAAACGATACATACACGGCCCTGCATTCTCCGTTAATAACAAGTTGAATTTATACTGACGATGAGATGAGTGTGAGGATTACTGGTATCAATCGGAATCGGTTTAGGCTTTAGGAGACGCAGACGTAGCCTGTGTAATTATTGTAGGTAACAGATGGTGAAGTCTGCACAGTAAACGATAGAGTCGGTAGAGGAGGGTTGAACAAACTATATCAGAAATTGGCCAGAGAATGAAATAATAATAGGCCTCCCCTTCTGAAATATGCCTGTGAATATATTGGCCTCCTCATGTGAAATAGGCATGTGAATTATGAATAATGTGAATTATGAATATATAGGCCTTACCGTGTGAAATAGGCGTGTGAATATATAGGCCTCCTCGTGTGAAATAGGCCTGTGAAGATATATAGTATAGGCCTCCTCGTGTGAAATAGGCCTGTGAAGATATATAGGCCTCCTCGTGTGAAATAGGCCTGTGAAGATATGTAGGCCTCCTCGTGTGAAATAAGCCTGTGAAGATATATAGGCATAGAGGCCTAGCCGTCTGACAAAGGTCGTATGATAAAACGCCTCCTTTCTTGTTTCTGTCAGTATATTAATTTCTTTTTATGAACATCAAACGAGATGGTATCAGCGTATGTGTCACTGTCACGAATGTAAGTAGTATCAAAGTATGTGTAACTGTCACGCATATAAACATAATCAGTATCAGCGTATGTGTCACTGTCACGAATGTAAGTAGTATCAAAGTATGTGTAGCTGTCACGAATATAAATATAATCAGTGTCAAAGTATGTGTAACTGTCACGAATATAAGTATAGAAACAATGTCCCCCCCCCCCGTCCCCGTCCCCCCCTATTTGTCTCATAACTTCTTACAGCGATCGTTAGGATTTCAAAGTATGTGTAACTGTCACGAATATAATTATAGAAACAATGTCCCCCCCCCCCCGTCCCCGTCCCCCCCTATTTGTCTCATAACTTCTTACAGCGATCGTTAGGATCTGAATGTTATCGTTACCTTGTCTTTTGCTGGACCAATGGTATAGTACTTGTCAAGAAATATCTGGACTTGAACGTGTGTCAAATGCATCAAGTAAAGAGATAACAATTTATTAGTTTCACGTATGACACCATAGAACTCATTAAATTGTTGCGTTTTTCAGTGTATACAAAGGACCACTCACAAGATCGCTTTTGTTTCCCAGCCGTTATTGGCCCATGTATCAGTACGGTAGCACTGGTAACTGATGGTAATAGAAGAATCTTTATTATTCAAACCAGGGTCGGAAGGTTGTGTCCAGTCTATTTTTTGTTTTTTTTTTTGTTTTAGGTCTGAGTAAGGGGAGCAGTAGTTGAGTTGGGGCGAAAAAAAAAGGGGAGGGGGGAGGTTGTCAGAATTAACAATCGCAGGGCAGCTCAACATTTTGAAACGTTTGGCCCACTGACCACCGCCTGCATCCCTTCTCCTCTCTCCCCCACCTGACCCCCGCCCCTGAAAAGAAAGGCCGCTACGCCCCTAGGAGCAAGGGGGTGTGACGTCCACTTCCAATAATGAACGCCCACGCCTCGTCGTGGAGTGTTACTGAGCCGAGGTGGAGTCCTGTAGTGCTTCCTGGTTGTGCTAGTTCGTGACGACGTTTGGTGGGGGGACATTTGACGATGGGACACGGAACACGCCAAGCGGTTCTCAAACCTTTTACAGTTCAAATCGTAACCGTAACGTCTATCCCCCTGTTCAACAGAAGTACGGTTTATGCTGCCTAGGACCAGGAGCCGTTATCTCTGTAACTTACATCGAAACCTCGGGGGTACCCAATGTCTGTGGATTCATAATCCAATCACTGCAGGACAACTTTTTTTGAGAGGCTGAAACCGAGGACGGCTGCCACGGCGTCTTTTGTGTCTTTATTATAGTTGCAGTCAATTAGGGTTTAGGCTAGGTATAGGGGTCGATTTAGGGTTCAGGTTAGGCATAGGGATCGATTTAGGGTTCAGGTTATTCATAGGAATCGATTTAGGGTTCAGGTTAGGCATAGGGATCGATTCAGGGTTCAGGTTAGGCATAGGGATCGATTTAGGGTTAGGGCTAGGCATAGGGATTGATTTAGGGTTCAGGTTAGGCATAGGGATCGATTTAGGGTTCAGGTTAGGCATAGGGATCGATTTAGGGATACAATAATTGTGAAATTCGATAAAAAAGTGTCAGGCGTTCCCATTTTTAACCTTTTGAGACTCTCCGTAGTAAAAAAGAGACTTCAAGTGTGCATTGTTCAACCCCCGACACGTAGTTCACCGATGGCAACCACGTCACACACTTAGAAAGCCTTTCACTCGCCGGGATCCGCCCCCCTTCCTCTATCTATATACTCTCAGAACTAAAATTCCGTATAATTAAGTTTTGTTTCCCTATTTCTCTTGAGCGCTGTTGGCATTTTGTTGTGGGGGTGAATCTGCTACACGGGTCACCAGTTGAGCATCTTAAAAAGAAAATCCTTTTGTATACCGGTATGTGGATGAAGTTGGTAACTATTGTGAGCATGTTATTTAGTTAGCTAAAGCTCATATCCATTCGCTGTTTTTCAAAGACTCTTCCGTATTCTTTATTTAGTATGTTTCCTTCGTGGATATGATGCAGTGTTTAAAATACTTCGTGGATTGATGAAGTGTTTAAAATACTTCGTGGATATGACGAAGTGTTTAAAATACTTCGTGGATAGGATGGAGTGTTTAAAATAGACCGGATGGAACGTATCTATTGAATGGTGACATTTCTCAGCGTTCACAAGGACCACACGATCTCTTTGCTCCCAGCATTCCTTCCTTGGCCACCACGGAACCCCGGGGCGGGTGACCCACCGTCACGCCGTCATCAGCCTTGGTCAGTTGCAACACCACCAGCCGCTACCGTGTGTAATAAGGTCCATTGCATTGTATGCGCGGTCAGGTGTGGCGTGCTGTGCTGTAACGGAAGCGGTGAGTTGATTAGGCCGTGGCCATTGTTGCGGGAAAGTAATGACATCTCTACTACCAGTCCTATGCCGGGCCGGTATACAATAGTCACATTATTCTCTGCGAGCAACCGTAGCACTGAAACTAGGGCAAGGTGCTCTTACACTTGGGGTATTTTGATGGATATATTCCAGGGAATCCCTGGACGTGTGTTCCATGGATATATTCCAGGGGATCCACAAACTTGTGTTCCATGGACATATTCCAGGGGATAAATGAAATTGTGTTCAATGGATATATTCCAGGGCTAGGGCATCCATGAACTTGTGTTCCATGGATATATTCTAGGGGATCCATGAAGTGTGTTCCATGGATATATTCCAGGGGATCAATTAACGTGTGTTCCATGGATATATTCCAGGAGATCCATTAACGTGTGTTCCATGGATATATTCCAGGGCTAGGGCATCCATGGAATTGTGTTCTATGGATATATTCCAGGGGATCCATGAACGTGTGTTCCATGGATATATTCCAGGGCATCCATGAACGTGTGTTCCATGGATTATATTCCAGGGGATCCATGAATGTGTGTTCCATGGATATAATCCAGGGGGCTCCATGATCTTGGATGAGGTCAGCAAAATAACAAATTCACGCTTCCGGCTACATTTAAGCAAGAGCGGCCCATAGGGTTTCACACTGAGTGCCACAGGTGGCTGTTGCACACACACTATCACATACACCCACCCCCACACACCCCCACACCATCACAAAGAAGCACGGGCTAGAATAGAAATGTTCACGTCTTCGTCAATAACATTGATGGGGAAAAGGGGGGGGGGACAATTTCGTGGTCTTCATCAATACTTTGACAAGTTTCAGTTGTATTGATTGGTTTTGAAGAAGTTAACAACTGTGAATAAAGTAAGTTCCCTTTTTTTGCCGACTTGAAAGCCACCCCCCCCCCCTCCTTTCCCCGCTATTCAAAATAGTGACTTTTTACACAGCAATAAAAAATATAGTAAGTTACATTGAAATGGTTTTATTCATTTAGTCTAAGCATCTAGTAAAAAAAAAAAAAAAAGAAAAGAAAAGATTTTATTTGTTTTAAAAATTAAGCTTGTAACAAAGGTTACAATACGGTGAAGGCAACTTGGAATTTGAAAGAACAAAAAAAGGACCCACTTCTCCGTGTATTTATATATATATATATATAATATATAAAGCAAAGTTTAATATCATAATTACAACAACTTGTGGCCACAGATGTTGTGTCATGAGTTGATGTGTCCCTGTCCACTGGACTTCATACGCCTCGGGTGTGTTAGTGGTGTTGTTTTTTTTAAATTTAAAACTGACTATTCGTTGTTACGGTCTTTTAGTTAGTCTTATTGGACCGGCCCTGTGTTCAACTGTAGTCATTATCAGTTAGTCTAATTGGATCGGCCCTGTGTTCAACTGTAGTCATTATCAGTTAGTCTAATTGGATCGGCCCTGTGTTGAACTGTAGACATTATCAGTTAGTCGAATTGGATCGGCCCTGTGTTCAACTGTAGACATTATCAGTTAGTCTAACTGGATCGGCCCTGTGTTCAACTGTAGACATTATTAGTTAGTCTAATTGGATCGGCCCTGTGTTCAACTGTAGACATTATCAGTTAGTCTAATTGGATCGGCCCTTTATTCAACTGTAGTCACCGACTTCCTCCAATCTAGTGCACACACTTCGCGGTACTCTTGTGGGATCCCTTGTCGGCTTGTTTATCGGGATTGAACGTGTTAACTTTCCACGTTGTTACGTAATACTTGTTTTTTTTTTTATCAAGCTTAACAACCTGATAGATAGCAGGAGAACTGCACCACCACCGCCACGGAGCCCCGTATCGCAATCAGAGTTACGCCGACACGTCCACGTCATCGTGGACGTTTTCATAAATGTCATTATCTGATGTGCTATGGCCGTAGCCAATAGCAGAAGTCGTGTTGGGGTGTGTGTGGGTGGGGGGGGGGGGTGGTGGGGAAATAGTGGCGTCACCTAATCCTCTAACTAAGACTTTGTCAAGGAAGTGTAACTGTTGGTGGGGAGATACTGATATACAAATAAGACAGGCAAAAAGATCAAACTGCCATGTATCGATACTAAATTTAAAATTTCTCTATATATAATAATAAATTTCGTTTCACAAACCATATATCGATATTACGATATCCCACAGCTTAAAAAAAAAATAATTATTATTATCTTGATTAACGTTTAAGAATCGGTTTCGACTCCACGCTGTCGTGGTCAGCACAAGGCTTTGCCGTTTCGTTATGTCCATATCCACATAGCGTAACATGCCTGTGTTCTAACATGGTTTTGGGGGGGGGGGGGGGTGGGGGGGGGGGACACAGAACTCAGCGGGGATAACCCAGATAATGCAATAAATATTGCTCTGGCTGTGCACGCCCCTAGCACAGTTAATGCCAGAGTTGTCCTTTCATGCTAGGCTGTCGATATTTTATGATGAGGGAATTCCGGGGTAGGCTATATTTAGACGCTTAGCCCCCCTGATATATTATATCACCCCCCACCCCCAACCCGTTCTATGACGTAGTACACAGATTCACAAACTCTATTATGGTCGTGGTGTGTTTACGTTCGGTGTACCGTGAGAGACGACCTCTCTCTCTACGGATTGGCGGACCGGAGCATGCTAGGTGACTTTCTATGACAAAATCCGTCTTTTGACCAATCTGGCGGATGGGCGCTGTTAAGTAATTGTGTTTCTGTTTCCTGTGTGTTCCCACGGCAGGTGGCGGCGGCACAGGGTGGAGTCAGTCAAGGTTGACGGCGCCGCTATGACGTCATCGGGGAAGCTCCACGAAGCCGCGACGGCGACGACAACGACGACAACCGTGGCGTTGGAGGATGACGAGGACTACCCCGAGTCGGAGAAGGGATTTGACCCCAGGGTCAGGGTAAGTACCACCAAGGTCAGGGTTCGGTGTAAGAGTACACGTTAAAACTCCCTTAAATTCAGCCCTTGAAGGCATTAAGCTACGAAATACAATAAAATAAATATTACATACCACATTTTCCCCCCAACCCCCATTTTTTTTATTAAAAAAAAATAAGCCATACCACAGGCCTTAGATGGCTTACCTGCTCGCGACCACCATTCACACATACGACCTTAGGCTTTGTACTTCCTAAATTCTTATATTAAAACCTGCCTAAATCTAAACATGACTATGTGAGCCAACCCACCAAACAGGATTGGGTTTACCTATAACTTATAGTGTAAAGCTTTAAAGGCCTCAGCTGTAGTCCTCATAAATTCCGAACATTGTTTGCTATCAAATCATTAAACGGCATGCAAGTATGTGTTCTTTTTAAGTCATGCGGGGCGTTCTCGTGTATTTTCATTTTTTAAACCAGTGGTTCTTAAAAGCAGGGGTGCCCTGGGGTAGGGGAGGCAGTGTATGGGAGTGCGGGATGCAAAAAAAAAAAAAGGGTATATTTGAAATTTTTTTTATCTATCGTGGGGGAATGCGGCAAGTATGCTTTGAAATTGTAAATCACACCCTGGCCCCTGCGGAGAGAAACAGACAGAAAATGGGATCTAGGACTGGTTCATAAAGAAATTGATTTTCATTACGTCACTTCCTCTTGATTTATTTCAACCAAAACCCCTCGAGAGGCAGATTCAATTGTAGATTGTGCCCCCCCCCCCTTTTATTTTCCATTCGAGTCTTATAGCAGATGTGACAATCATTGACGTATGCATTTTACTTGGAGTAAATACATTTTACTCCCTTTTATTTAATCTGAGTTTGGTTTATTGGTCGTGGTTGCACTGCTCTGAGCTCATAATATTGGACTATGTTCCAGACTTCATGAAGAGATGAGATCTCGTATAGCCTAGCGTCGGTGTGCATTTATCTCGCACAGCCTAGCCTCGGTGTGCATTTATCTCGTACAGCCTAGCCTCGGTGTGCATTTATCTCGCACAGCCTAGCCTCGTACAGCCTAGCCTTGTACAGCCTAGCCTTGTGGTGCTCTTTGGTGCATTCAGTTTTGACCTCTCGTCCCTTATGCCAAAAAAATATTTAAATAACGTCTTTACTCTTGGGACAAATTATATTGGTCGAAACACTAAAAAATAATACAGCTACTGGGAATCCAAGCATCGAAAAGAAAAGCATCAGTGTGGTCTAAGTGGAAGGAAGTGGTGAGGCTGGCCAAGACCCTACATCGGCTGTAGCGCCACGGGGATGGATGGATGGATGGATGGATGGATGGATGGATGGATGGATGGATGGAAAGTACACACAAAATACAATGCTTAACGTTCAGAATTTATTTATCACCCACCCCACTTGATTGTGGTCATCGATGATTCAAATTTTAGTTCTGCGTTTTGAAACGGACTGGTCATTTTATTGACCGCATCAAATGACCCCAGACATGTTTTAGACTAATTTAGGCCATTCAACAATAAATAATTTCGATTGGATATTAGGAAACACCCCCTTACGAGCCCCCCCCCCCACGACACGGGGGCTTGCGCCCACACTTTGTTAATTTTTTTTTTAATGCTACCTGATCAACGATAGATTTGATTTAACCGTGGCCATGGGTTGGCCCAATGTTATGTTTGCGAACTGTTGGTCTTGATAATAAAGGGATACTAGAATCAGTTTTAANTTTTTTTTTAAATCTCTTTTCTTGCCCCCCCCCCCCCCCCCAAGATCTATTTTTACGTTAAAGCATTTAGGACACGATCTTAACCTATAACTCTATGACTTTATGACTCTATGACTTTATGACTCTATGACTTATGTCTAATGATAACATAAATCGCCTCGCACCCACCTTTTACACATGTGTACAAATACACACACACACTTTCTGTGTCAGTGGCTGACAGGATCAAAACCCAGCCAAGTTATCAATGATTTTTTTTTTTTAAACTTTTTTTTTTTTAAAAATAAGGCAAATACACACCCACCGGTTTTTTTGAGTGTAAACGTGTGTGTAGTTTTGTGTGCATGCGTGTGTGTAGTTGTATGTACATGGGTGCTATGTTCCGGAAACAATACAGCAGCTGTAAATTAGCCGGCTAAACTTGTCTGTGTGTATTGCTGACATCTGAAGTTTTTTTAGTTTTTTAACCTCACGCCAAGTCGGCTGTTGTCTTCCTACTACGGTGGCTGAGGATGTTTCACCCAGGGGTTAATCTTTTACCATAAAATAGTTTTATTTTACTCGACTAACGAGTCCATTCCAGATGATTCCACACGACTATTTACTCATGGCTCTGATTGAATTCGATCCAGAATATCTCAAGGGGGGAAAAAATGGTGATGGGAGTTGGAAGAATTTTTTTTTTTTTTTTTTTTTTTTTTTGGGGGGGGGGGGCATTTGTACAGAACAGTAGAGTGTAACGAATCGCAGAAGCAAAAAAAACCTGTATGGCCTACATCACTATTAAAAAGACCAGCAGTGATCAATGCAAGTGCGGCATTGGTCCTCGGCAAACAAGTAGAAAACCTGCTCCAATGCCCAGTGAGACGGGACAGGCAAAATCCTCAGGAAGTTATATGGGCTTTAACTGGATAATGACGGATGAAGAATTCGGACCAACCCAGAAATGTTTGTATTGGAAAAAATGTCACAGGGTAAAAAAAAGGCTCAGGAAAAAATATTCTGTTGTCTGTAAAAAAATGTCCCGCTCACCTCAAGAAATATGGCATTTTTACTAAGACTCAGACCCAACCATAGTCGAGGTAATTAAAAAAAATAAATAAATAAAAAGGCCAGATTGTAGAGGAGTCAACGATATATTAAAACATAAACCAAATAGCAGACGGTTGATTGGTATAGATCGAGATGGATAGGCGATGTGGAGTCGGAAGTACAACACTTCATCTGGAGTTCCGTGCGTGGAGACCAACGGCCGTGGATTGATCCGAGTGAAAGGATGGGGGTGAACAGGCCAGTGCCGCCCTTGAGCTGCTGCAGAGCCATTGGTGATGATTTATATGGAAAGTTAATGAAAAATAATATAGTTTTCTGGGTGGCCTATTGATTGGCGCCGGAGAAGGGGGAGGGGGGGGGGGACAGCGCACACCCGTGCCCTAACAGATGCCTGAAAAGAAAACAATGTGTGACAGCGCACGGGTCATTCGGCAGCCATGGTGGTGGATTTGCGGCATGTCAATCCTATCATGTGCTCTTATAGCTAAGTGTTATTGAAAGACTATATATATATATCAGGCAGTAGTCTTGAGTTCTGATTGGTTGCTGGGTGAGGCTCATGTTGGGATTAGTGCTGTAATACCGACTTCCCTTATGTTACTTGAATAATTAGCAAAAATTAAATAAATTATAGCATTACTCTGGATGGAGAATACGAACCAATTAGGAATAGTATAGTCTATATCAAGAGTCCCACGCTGGTAGAAAATATAAAAAGGGCGGTCAGACCTGGGCTTAGATGGATGGATGATGTCGAAGATCTACAGCAGCGGGTAATCCAAGCATGGAAAAGAAAAGCAACAGTTAGGTCTGAGTGGAAGGAAGTGGCGAGAGCAGGCCAAAGCTCTACATGGACTGTAGTGGCATTAGGGATGGAGGGAATGTCTGAGTGGAAGGAACTGGTGAGAGCAGGCCAAAACCTACGAGGGCATGGAGTGCCATAGGGATGGAGGGAATGTCTGAGTGGAAGGAAGTGGTGAGAGCAGGCCAAAGACCTACGAGGGCTGGAGTGCCACAAGGATGATTGGAAGGTCTGAATGGAAGGAAGTGGTGACATCCGGCCAAAGACCTACGAGGGCTGGAGTGCCACAAGGATGATTGGAAGGTCTGAGTGGAAGGAAGTGGTGAAATCCGGCCAAAGACCTACGAGGGCTGGAGTGCCACAAGGATGATTGGAAGGTCTGAGTGGAAGGAAGTGGTGAAATCCGGCCAAAGCCCTATGAGGGCTGGAGTGCCACAAGGATGATTGGAAGGTCTGAGTGGAAGGAAGTGCCGAGAGCATGCCGGAGCATGCTACATGAGCTGTGGCGCCATTGGCTTGGATGGAAATAAAAGTATATATTGTAAGCTTTCTATGCTTTTTAATAATAATACAATGTTACAGTATGAACCGATGGATGGTTGAAATATCCATAATGATTGTACTGTTCAGCAATGTCAGATAAGTCTAGTGTCTGTCAGTGATGGTGGTATACAAATTGCGCGTTAATCTACACACGATCTTAAAGGCGACAAGATTAGACAAGATACATATAGTTATGACAAAGAACATTATTTTATCATAACTTAACATACTGTACTCTTAAATATTCATTTAATTTATTGCATATGAGATAAAACATACTACACAGGAAGTAGTACACACGTTGGCGTATAGGAGGGGTGGTGCAGAGGGGTCGTTCCGCCCCGGGCTGCACTTTTTTCCATATTATATGTTTAGGGGCGGGGTTTTCGAACAACTTTGACTGAAGATTTGTTTTCACCAAAAATCTTGGCCTGCCCCCGGGTGGCACTGAAACTAGCCACTAAACTGAGTAAACGTAATAAATAGAAATGGTACACAACAAGAATTAGTACACATTAAAACGTAGTTTTTATTGGTTCGGGGAAGTGAGATATGGTACACAACAAGAATTAGTACACATTAAAACGTAGTAGTTTTTATTGGTTCGGGGAAGTGGGATATGGTACACAACAAGAAATAGTACACATTAAAACGTAGTAGTTTTTATTGGTTCGGGGAAGTGGGATGTGAGTAAGCGTCCACATTAGCCACTGACTACATTAAATTTGTCCGTAAGTCTTAGCAAAACTGGCAAAACTGTCTCCTGCCTTTAGCAGCCATACATTGGTCACAGATTGAATATTCTCCTTGGGGAAATAATTAACAACCCATACGCCATCCAGGAAGTTGCTATTAGTGTCCATGGACACCTGACCGCTGTCAATCATGGCTGTCTGATGACATCGAGTGAGGAACATTGTAAGAATACCCCTACACCTTATGCAAACTCGCGTACACACACACACATACAGACATTGTATTTCCCTTGACCTTTATCCGGACTTCAGTGCCACCACATCAGATTACGTGACAGATAGTCCTAAGCCCTTCACGGTGTTGGTATAACGGCGAGCGGGGTTTGGGCCTAACACGCTATGAGGGGGTAACTTCTAATTGAGTGCCTTACGTCTCATCACGTCCAGGTTAAGACGGGCTGTAGTTTCTCATTACGAACTAAGTCCACTCACTCGGTAGTGAAACACGTCAAGGGCCCAAATCTCAGGCGTAGAACAAACATGTAATGCTAGGTAGAGTCGTGTTTGAACTTTAAAAGGTCAACCAACAGTGGTCTAAAATATCATGATGTGAACATCAGTGGTCGTCAATATCTTAAGGTGGACATCAGTGGTCTACAATATCTTAAGGTGGACATCAGTGGTCTACAATATCTTAAGTTGGACATCAGTAGTCTACAGTATCTTAATGTGGGCATCAGTGGTCTACAATGTCTTGAGGTGGACATCAGTGTGGTCTACAATATGTGTGGTCTATTTTATTTTATTTTTTGGATAAGGGTTCATTAGGGGCCTAAGCATTTTGATTAGGAGGTGGAGTTCATCAGTGGTCTACACTTTTTGACAGCTGGTGGTTGGGGGGGGGGGGGGTACATTTCAAA
>CAXITT010000702.1:144305-167094 GCA_964033795.1 Lymnaea stagnalis | reverse complement strand
TTTTTTTTTTTTTTTTGATATTTTTTTGATTCCCAGGGTGCCGCTATCCATGGTATATGTTTCCCCCATTTACTCCTAACTGTAAACACGAGCATTCAACCCTTACATTACAACAAACCAAGAATGATGATCCTGCTACGTTAACCAATATACACCCATATACATTATGGCAGATTCGTCAGGTGGACCATGCAACCTGAAAGCAGCAAGGCGGCGGGTGGGGGAGGGGGGCTCAGCGATATTTAATGGCACAAATTTGCAATGTGGGGGGGGAGGGGGGTGGGAAAGGGGGGCCAGGTTGTGGAAACAAAGCCGAAAATTTTCATTTGGGGGATGGGGGCTCCTAAAATCATGCGGAGCTGCGTTATGATAATCTATTCATGTTATGTTAAGATGTACAGTACCACCTACACAAAGATCTTTGTATGTTACACTGCGTCATATTAACGCTTACCCGACAGTGTCAAAAACACAATAATAATTAAAGGCCAGTCATCCATGCGACATGGTAACAAAACAATGAGCCACCCACAGCTCCGATGACGTCTCACGCAGCGACTCACCTGACTTGAGGCCATGTTTAACTGCCGTGATCCAGGTCTGCTCTCCTCCCACCCACACCCCCGATGACGTCTCTCACAGCGACTCACCTGACTTGAGGTCATGTTTGACTGCCGTGATCCAGATCGGCTCCCCTCCCTCCCACCAACGGGACTCCGTGGTCGTCTGGCTGAAGGTGCTGTTGAACTCCGGGTCGTACATGTCGTTAGACACAATGCCGTGTGTCTCTGCATATAAGCCTGGTCAAGTATAAGGATTATACCATGGAATACCGTTTTAAACAAATGTCAGTACGTGGTGCCGTCTCAGAGACCTTTAAGACTTTAGATGATGCCACGAGTTTTGATTCATGTAAAATGAGAGACAAGAAAACAGCTCGAATTTTGACCATGAACGTGACGCAGCGCTTTGTCCATTGACTTATTCTTTTAAAAAAAATAAAAAATCCTTATATCAATAGTAACTACGCTATCCATTTATTAAATAGCTAAATTCTGCGCTTTCTTTAACTCGTGGAAAAACCTTCTAATAATATAACAATCATCCATTTTTTTTTTTTAGATGTAACTGGAATAATAATTGTATATTTGATTAGAATTACTTCCCTGTATTAAACTTTTAAAAAATTTCAACCAAGAAATTCAAAAAAAAAAACAAACCAACGAATTAACTTAAAATATTTCAAAATTGGTAAATTTTAAAAACCTTCTAATAATATAACAATCATCCATTTTTTTTTTTAGATGTAACTGGAATAATAATTGTATATTTGATTAGAATTACTTCCCTGTATTAAACTTTTAAAAAATTTCAACCAAGAAATTCAAAAAAAAAAACAAACCAACGTATTAACTTAAAATATTTCAAAATTGGTAAATTTACAATCAGTCAACTTAGAGCAATGGAAGTCCCGACCAGATAAGTAGGTTGCCTGCATCATTGTTTATGGGTGATCTTCTTTTAAAAGACAATACATTATGCTGTAACCTTACCAATGGAACTTAAATAGTGCTATAATTCACTTTTGGCTGTTTACCGTACCGGTGGATATTTGTTAGCCTACCAGGTTGTGTAGGGCAAAGCACTTTTTATTGGTTACCGTACCGGTAGCCATTGGATGGTGCTACATTAATACTTTTTGGTTATAACCGTAGCTGTGGCCGCTATGTATTGCTATGTCACCATTTATTGGTTACCGTGCCAGTGGCTATTGTGTATTGTTGGTCACTATTTGTCGGTTACCGTACCTGTGGCCATCGTGTAGTGACAAGGGAACGTGTTGGTCACGAACGAGTTGTTCATGTAGTCCATGGTCACTCCCGAGGCGATCAGCTTATCGAAGTTGGGCGTCTTGGTTTTCGTGAGGTAGTCGTTCCTGAAGCCGTCCATGGATACCAGGAGGACCTTCGTATCGCCGCCCACGGTGGTGTGGAGCACATTCTGGACGATGGTCAACAGAAGGAGGACGCTCATTTTGCTACCACGTCAGTGATCTGAAATCGTTGATTTTGGTTAATAAGTGATTAGGAATAAATAAGCATTTTCTCTCACCTCTGGGCAATTAGTTTGTCAATAGAAGCCAGAATAATCAATACATTGATCGTGGGCCCTCAAGATATAGAAGATGAAGACTTGGGATGTTTTGAAGTGGGTCCTCGAAGTGGGCTTTCTCCCCTAAACAACAACATCAAAATATTTGTAATTAAGTACTATGCTATCTCAGTATCTATTCTAAAGCACATTTAACTTACACATACTGCATTTTACAGCTTTTGACGTAACTTTTTGAAAAGCGCTGCGGTCGGATTAAATGTGCTAAAACCATTTAGTTATGCTTATGTATCATATAAGTAAGGGGTGTAGACCATGGTATAGATTTATGTACCAGTCTAGGAATTGACAAGCAGGAGAATATTATACTACGAGCCAGTGCCTTGTTGTGATATGGGAACACTGGGCAGTTTCACCAAGGCCTCACACTTCTAGGGGGACTAGGGGGGCTCATGGTACTAGGGGGCCTCACGGTTTTAGGAATATCAAGATGATTTTAAATCCACGTGGAACAACATAGGACTTTTTGAAAAATTCTAGATTAAATTTGCTACACATAATTCTTCTTCCTTATCATTTGTTTCTACTACGAAAAACATAATCAACAAAAAATTTCATAACTATAACCATTGAAAAGAAAATTAATTTAACCGAGTGGCCAGGTTGGGACCAATTCTATAACTGTGCCTAAGTAAGATAAGTGGCTCTTTAAGAATTATTCAGATAAAATTGAAGTTAAAATGTAAAATTTTACCCAATATAATCCGTTAATGTCGGTGATCTAGTCTTTTTAATCATCGAACTTTCTTAAAAATCCTAGACCGGTCCCGAACGGAGGTCATAGTATTAATTTTAAATCCCTCGACATTTCAATGTGGACTAGGAAGGATATTGCTACCTACCTGGGCCTACATCCATCAATTCATGTTGTAGCATGATGTGTAGCCTACTTCTATTTACATAACATTCTATAAGGGAAAAAAAAAGATCTTTTGGCCCCGCCCCGAAGAAGTGTATATTATGAGTTCAGTACCCGTAGTCTTTGAATATGAATAAACAGGTTGATGTGTGATACGTCTAGATCAGTGGTTCTTAACCTTGTTGGAGGAACTGAACCCCACCAGGCTCATATGCGCATTCACCGAACCCTTCTTTGTAGGAAAAATAAAATGTGAATTTTTTCTGATTTTTTTTTTTTTTTTTTTTTTTTTTTTTTTTTTTTTTGGACCTCCGCTGAACCCCTGACACTGACTCACCGAACCCTTGGGTTTCGATAGAACCCAGGTTAAGAACCACTGGTCTAGATCCATCTAACCACGCAATGGCTAACTGTTTAAAATTATATTCCTATAGCTCATGCAATAAAAAAAAATATATTTTAAAAACAGTTCAGCCCCCCCCCCCCCGGTCCGCAAATGGAATATTTTGTAAATCTCAACACACCCCCACCCCCCCAACCGCAGTATTTCATTCTGGATAATGATGGATATATGTTTTAAGATTCGTCAAGATTTTTTAAAAACAGTTCAACCCCCCCCCCCCCGGGCCGCAAATGGAATATTTTGTAAATCTCAACACACCCCCACCCCCCCAACCGCAGTATTTCATTCTGGATAATGATGGATATATGTTTTAAGATTCGTCAAGATCCATCAATACATGTAGAAAACTATGCGGAACAAACAAAGAGAATGTACACCTTTATATATGTACGAATGTATTTAATTATATATTATTATTGTTATTAAAGGGGTCTTGTATAGCGCGGTACCCCAGCCTAGGTCTAGGCTCAACAATTAGCAAAACGAATTTAAAAAAAAAGAAGAATAAGCATGACATTTAAAAACAGTTACATTACATAAATTATTCATTTAAAAACATTGAAATTATTAGCTAAGCAAGGTAAATGCATAAACAAGGAACAATAGTTGCATTCCTACCTTGAGCACCGAAAACAAAAAGTCTGCAACCTATATAGTGACCAACTAACCGAATCACAAACACACACTGCAACAGGCAACTGAGTAGTGACCAACTAACCAATTCATTCGTCTCATAGATCACTGGGAGGTGGGTGGGAGGTGGAGGCTACCCGATCTCATCAGGAGTTTGTCGTGGGTGTATGGAACTGTTGCAGAAGCCTGGGACAGATTTCAATCGCAAAGGAGTTTTAAAAATGTTTCAAACAGAAAAAAAAAACGTGAACATAAGACAACAAGGCTTATATTAATTTACCCCCAACGAACTGGGGTAAATTATCCCACATTGGAGTAAAAATTGAAATGTGTGGGTAATGAGGGATCAAAAAGACAAAACTACACTACATTGTTTTACGAAAATAATTTTTACGGCAATACAATATCTGGCCAGTGTAATTTTGATCTGCAGCCAACATGTTGTGGTTACTGTTGGCTCCGCACCCAACATGTTGTGGTTACTATTGGCTCCGCAGCCAACATGTTGTGGTTACTATTGGTTCCGCTGCCGGCTCCACGCTAACGTTCCGTCGTGTACACGTCATTTTTGCCAAGTCGCCTAAGTCTGTATTAGTCTGACGCTGTTCAAAATTATGTCTTGAATTTAAAAAAAAAAAAAAAAAAAAAAAAAAAAAAAAACAATGTTTAAGTTAGTTATGAGGTTGATCACTTGCTATTAATTGCATTATTTTCTACTGCTTATCTCTGGTTAGATATAACTAGCTAACAATATGCATTCTTTACAGGTCTTAAATTATAGTTTCGAATCTGTCATGAAATTGTTATAAGCCAATGGTTCTAAAAACTTGTTACAAGGGATTGACTCGAAATTTAAAAAAAAATATACATATGAATGTTAATATTTTATCTATATATGTATACGTATTGCTAGGTTGATTAAAGAAACATTTCATAATATAAAGGTAGTTTAATACATTAACATCTTGGGATAATCACGATGCTAGAGCACACGTTTCTAGCACATGGGAGGTGAATGTGCTCGAACAGTTCTTAAATACATTTACTACCTGACCTTCAATTCATTTGTTTTTGTTCTTGTCATTGTTATACTGTGGACTTCTTTCAACAAGACGAAATCCATCGTGGAAGTCGAGGAGAGGAGGTGACACCACACGTTTTACCGTACCGGGTGACACCAACTCTAGCTACGCCCCTGCTCACAAGTCACGTTCATCATTTCCATACAAATGTAAGCGTCATTCCCTTATATTCGTATACATGACAAGTAGAGGCGTGCGAACGGGTGGCCAAAAGAGGAACTCGCCCCTTACACCAACCAACCATGGGGGGGGGGGGGCGCAAATAATCATCTTTCTAGTATCGAGCAATTTCTCGGGAATTCTTTTGTTTACTAAAAATTGTTAGGGGTCCCGAGAACCCAGGAGAGAAGCCCAAAAGGGATCCTGAGAACCCGGGAGAGAAGCCCAAAACGTAACCTGAATGATGTTTGGTACCGGCGTGAACTTCAAAGTTCACTGAGAAATGAACATATTTATAATAAACGATTTTGAGAGAATCAGAGTGATAGATTGAGAGAGAGAGGGAGAGAGAGGGAAAGAGAGTGGGGAGAGTTGGAAGAGAGAGGGAGAGAGAGAATGGGAGACAGGAAGAGAGGAAGATAGAGAGGGGAGATATAGTAAATGAGAGTGGGAAGGGAGGAGGGAGGGGGCGTAGAAAGAGAATGAGGGAGAGATATAGGGAAGAGGAAGAGAATGATGTACAGAGATGGAGAGAGGAAGAGAGTGATTGAGAGAGGGGGGAGAGAGAGGAAGAGAGACAGAGAGCGTGATTTTGGAGAGAGGAAGATAATTTATGAAAATTGATGGTGTGTTAGTGGGAGAGAGAGAGAGAGAGAGAGAGGGGGGGGGGAGAAAGAGAGTGGGGGATAGAGAGGACGAGGGAGAGGAAATAAGGAAGAGATAGAGAGTAAGATAGAGAGGGGGTAGATTTAGTTTTCTTTGAATAGTGAAGGCCAAAAGTTTCAAGCGAGTCATGCAGAAGTAAGTTTACGACAGAAGCATGCCTCCACGGCGAGCTTGTGTTTGCCGTTTCTGCTTAGTTAATACGCCAAATATCACGTGACAATTAGTAAATAAAACAGTACAAAAGGTTATGTATTTTTTAGGCCCAGTTCTAGCACGTATATATCTCCTCCCTTTGAGAAGGAATGGGCTTGGTATTGGATTTCTCTGCCGGGATCCCGCACATTATTGAGTCAACAAAAGACTTCCCGGAAAACTTTCCCATCCCTGAAAATCCCGTGTAGACACTTTCAGAATACAATTTTTTTTTTTTTTAATAAATATTTAACATTTCTGCAGGTGGCAGATTGACACAGCTTGTCACAAATTGTCGCTATAAGCCAAAGCCCTATAAAATCTAGTTAACACTGGGCTAAAATGCTAAGCTCGGTAGCTCCAGTAGACAAGTTCTCAATTCTTTTAAAGCACGACCGGATTCATATAAAACCAAAGTGATCCTCGTTTATTACCGTAACATTTTGGGTGAAAAGGACTTTTTTTAAGGAGGGCAAATTCTTCGAAAGGAAAACATTTTAAAACTTAATTTCTCAGAATTATGTCATTGGTGACATATTTAATGTTATAAAGGAAATTTTAACTTAAACTTTAAGACACTAATTGAAAAAGAAAAAAAAACTATTTAAAATCACTGCTTCTCTTAAGTCTATTGTTTCAGCCCGCGACCCCACAAAACTACCTCGGCATCCCGTTTGAGGTCACCTCCCAATGGGCTTGAAACCATGTGCTCATAGTAACTTGATTATCCCAAGATGTTCGTGTGCCAAACTATCTTTATATTATGTAGATTTTGTATTTATTACAAAAATCAACTTAGTAAGTCATAGACATATGTAGGTACAAAACATTCCTAATTTTTATTTCGAAACGAGCCCCCTTGTTACAAGCTGTTAGAAACATTTGAATTTGCTTGTAAATATTTCGTGACGGATTCGAAGCTAGAATTAGCGACCTGTAAAGAAGGCAAAAGTCATACAGCACAATCCGTTCGACTTAAGCATCCGAGGGTGCACACCACACCTACAAAAGTCATACAGCACAATCAGTTCGACTTAAGCATCAGAAGGTGCACACCACACCTACAGACTACTTGAAAGTTCCACGATCATCTTTGGTAAAAATAATCAAATCCAGAGCTTACTGGTTGACGTGTGCCTCAGTCCGTTGTCAAGAACAATTTGTCGACTCATCTAAATTAGCTTCCCGTCATGGCTTTCTCTGATCGTTAAGAAATCCAGTACAATTAATTAAACCTTTTATTTTTTTTTTAAATATGTTTTTTTTTTCACCGGCTAATCTATTTTGGCCAAGCAATACTCAGTAAATCCAAAGTATGCCGGGGTAACCTCAAGTCCGGACCCATGTGGGGTGGGGGTGGGGGGGAGAGAAGGGATCTATGACGATTCGATGCCACCATTTCGGTGACGCAATTTCACCGACGCCGTTTCGCCCTCTCCCCTCCCCACCCCCCACCCCCCTCCCCCCCCCCCCCCCCCCACCCCACTCCCCCCCCCCCCCCGCCCCTCGGGGCCATCTTGCAGAAGACCGTTTTGCCGAAGCTGATAAAGAAATTATTTAAAGGAAAGAAAATCGAGTGATTGTTTAAATACACAGGTGAGTAGAGCAATGTTGATGCTTCGTGGGCATCTATTTATGTAAACATCAAAGTATGTTTGTGGGTTTTTGTTTGTACGCGTTTCTGTTAGTCTCCCATAAGCGCCTATGTGGATATATTAAAATGAACAAAACATTTATTTATTTTTTTTAATTGATATTTTTAGCTTTTTGAATCGGATGCCTCACCAAAAAAAACGCCCCCCCCCCCACACAAACCCCCATAAAAGCTCTACTCCGACAAAAGCCTCCGGACACATGGGCTATGGGCAAAACGCCCCTTACTTTGACTGAAATGTGTAAAGTTACATTTATAAAAATGTTTTTCTTCATGTGATTTTTCCATACATTCAATTTAAGGCCAAACAATGCCTAGTTAAAAAACAACAACCAACAACAACCTACAACAACCAACAACAACCAACAACAACCTACAACAACCAACAACAACCTACAACAACCAACAACAACCTACAACAACCAACAACAACCTATAACTAGAGCCAAAGACGTATACTTATATTCCATTTTGTATTTCTTGAACGTGGCATAAGATCACATAAGGTAGTTTCTGGTCTAATTTCTTTCAATATTCTGGTCTGCCCACGGACAACCTCCTTGTTTGTTTTTGTTTTGACCATAGCTAAATAGCCAAGCTGCCCATCGAACACGATTGGCGGAGATCACTTGGTTCAACACGAAATATGACCAGGATTTCTTTCAGACAGTGGGGGGAAGGGGGGAGAATTGTATGGACTATGTCAGATGTCCGGGAGGGGGGCCAGTGTCAGTCGCATAAGATGGGGGTTCGAAGTGGGGGTCTTTTTTCTTCGAAACAGGGGTGACAATTTTGGCACGTTCGATAGTTTTTATCCTGGAATTGGGGACGGCAAAAATGTTTGCCCACCCATGGTGGCACTAATCCTAGTGACCCATTGGGACAGTGCATCTATCTGCGCCAAATTTAGGCATAACTGCGACCAGGGCCAGCTCTAACAACACCCCCTTCAACCAAAAGTAAACTAAATAAATTCCAGTGGTGGCGGCCTTGAGGGTATGGTCAGGGCCGGCCTTAGGCCACAGCAACCTATGCGGCCGCAGTGGGCCCCGCACTTTTTTTTCCAATACAAAATCGTAATTTTCACTTATTATCCTCATCCCTACCCACACTGGGCCCCGCGCAATCCGTTTCGCATAGGGCCCCGCATTTGTTAGGGCCGGCCCTGGGTATGGTATTGTCCCCAGCCAAGTCACCCCACCCCCACCCCCCTTTTTTTTTTTTTTGTTTTTGTCATTGTCATCCTACATTTACAAAATTCATAGGAAAGTGTTTNGCAGTTTTGCGTGTATCTGATTACACATTAACGAAATTTATTCCGGTTATGACGATAACTATTTTTTTTCAGGGGTGTCGATCCCCCTTGAGTGGTAGAAGCCAACCCCCCCCCCCCCCCCACAAATCAGGCTATGTAAAATCTAGTGCAGTGGTTCTCAAACTTCCTAATGCCGGGACCCTTTAATAAAATTCCTCATGTTGTGGCGACCCCCAGCCACAAAATGATTTTCGTTGCTACTTCATAACTGTAAAGCATGAGCGTTTTCAGATGGTCTTAGGCGACTCCTGGGAAAGGGTCGTGCGACCCCCAAAATGGGTCGCGACCCACAGGTTGAGAACCGCTGATCTAGTGTGTGTGGGTGATGCGAATAATTTTATTTGTGTTTAATTCGGGAGTTCATGATAATATTAGTAATTAAAAAAAATTACAGCTGAAATTGTCAGAACGTTGATGTCTATAATATTTCAGTAATAATACTGCTACCACACGATTACACTTTCGCCAATAGCTCAGTAATTATCCATATTTTACAGCAACTCAAATGATCAAATACTGTGATTGCTTTTTAAAAAATGAATTTTAGTAAGCCTATATTATATATTTTTAAATACCTTTTTGATTATAAAAATCATTTATTCCTAGTTAAAAAATATACTTTTTTTCCCCTTCCTTTTAACTCATCCCACCCTCTCAAATAAATATAACTTAAAAATTATTGAGTGTTTTTTTCCTCTGCCATATTAATATTATTACCTCGAATTCAAAAGCTGGCAAAACAGAGGTGATGTGGGGGAAAAGGGGGGGGGGGGGGGGGGATTGAAAAAAAACGGCTCCCCCCCCCCCCCCCCCCCCTTCCTCCCCCCCCCCACCCACTCTGTGTAGACGGCCCTGATTCTTTTAGAGCATGTGTGACGACGGGGTACTATTAACACCGTGCCTAATTTAAAAAGCTAGTATCATTTTGTGAAGAAAGAGAATTTGAAAACTGATTCCAAATCATGTGTCAAACTATAATGTTCTAGGACTCATAATGTTCTAGGACTCATAATGTTCTAGGACTCATAATGTTCTAGGACTCATAATGTTCTAGGACTCATAATGTTCTAGGACTCATAATGTTCTAGGACTCATAATGTTCTAGGACTCTAATAGCGATTGAAAGGTAGTTTAATTCCGAATTATGTTCGACTAAAGGCGACACGTCTTCCCAAAATCTATTTTGTAATTCTTTAAACTAGCGATGTTGCAAAGAATAAAAACATATGTGAACAACATCAAATACATCGAGCGTAACTATATTTCTCTTTTTCCACCACTTCACTAATTATATTAGGTGCAAATTACCGTTTTAAACATTTCAATAAAATTTTGTTATTTCATTTTAGATCACATTTTCGCTTTATTTTTTTAAAATTTTGTCCGTGTGTTGTGGGGAGTGGGCAATCAGGGTCAGTCTTAGCCACTTTGGCGCCTCGACCAGTTCAAGATTTTGGCACCCTTTCCTCCTACACATTTTTAGGTTGGTCAATTTAAAAAAAAAAAAAAAAAAAGGTTCTGTTGCATTAGACGGAAGACATGAGTCCTCAAATACCAGCCATATTCAGCCACCTTTTTTTTTTTCCTGGCATCGGTCCGTTTACAATGTGACGATGGTGAAAACTTCGCAGGACGAAATCACAAGGCCTGGAATTTTTCTTTAGGAGGATAAAAGCTGGTTGCAAATCACCTCTCCCCGCGCATCTGAGAAACCCAGGGGAACATTTTATGTGGATGATACAGCTTGGCGCCCTGAGCATCGCAGGAGTTGCTGGAAATGCTCATCGCGTCAATGTTATCCGCCTACGGGACTCCCATCTCCGGGTTTGAATATTCAGAGTTCGCCTACTCATAGATGGGTGAGTTGCCATCCAAGGTTAACGTGTCCCATTCACCCGGGGTTCAACCAAGTACAGAGGCGTAGCGTGGTGGGGGCAGGGGGGGGACAGATGTCCCGGGCGCCAGCTAGTTAGGGGCGCCAAAATGTGCTTTGATATTATTTTATTGATGAAAATAATGGGTTTTAGAGTTGAAAAAAAGAAAAAGGGGCGCTAAAAATGGATCTTGTCCCCGGGCGCCAAACCCTCTCACTGACCAAGTATATACAAACAATAAAACATAATGATTAGTTAGATTTTTATAAGGGTAAAATTTTAAAAAAAGTAATCTGTCCGAAATTAAAACCGAGTCTTATTGAGAGGGCGCAGCTCTAGGACGAAAAAAATTCTAATTTTCAGTATGCAATAACAACACACTTTTATAATTTAAAAAAAAAAATAATAATTCGTCACAAGAACTAGTTGACTCTTCTACAAGCAAACTTCTCTGGCTGTTGAGGAAGAAAAATCACTGATGACATATCTATAATCTAGTCGACTGTTAATATCATCTTCAACAGAAATCATATCCATGGACGTAAACCTTTCCTAACTTGAATGTAATATAATTAATAGCGTCTCAGAATGAGATAGCTAATCAATGTACGTTAAATATCCGGGAGGAAGGGGAGGAGGGGGTGACAACTGCATCCACGGGAAGCCATTCCAGTAGCTCACGATTCCTACGTGATAGTCCAGACCTAAGCGGACACCCCCACTCCCCCAACCCACACAACATTAAATTTATCTTAAACAAGGGACATAAACAGAAATAGTCTTTACATTTTTAAGATACCAGTGGCTATGTATCCTGGCATTTCATGTTAACATTTACAACATGTTACAAACAAAAACAAAAAATAAACTAACAGCATTGACATGATATTAATATTTAGCGTAACATAAAATACTAAATGTAGCCTGCCAAACATTGGTGACAGCAATGCGTGAACTTCCCATCTACTAAAGTTACTTGACATAAAAGTTACGCACATTTAATAATCCAATTTTGCTACTCCCCCCCCCCCTTTTTTTTTTTCATGATACGTCACTGCACACTTTTTATTTCATGCCCATGAACTATATAAATATAGCCGACCCGCGGCTTAGCATACGCCGCGAGCTTGTTGGGGTATTCGCATGGCTGGCAATCGAGGGTGGTGCAGGAGGGGGCGGTAGCTCCACCGCAGTGCGCATGTCTCTAGACCAACGATGGGAAGGCAGGGAAGGGAGAGTTTGCCTGGGTCTTGCTTGCTCTGGCGTATCTATTTATATCATGCGTCTTGTTTGCCCTAGTTTCTGACGAATTATATATATATATATATTAAGTGTCTTGTTTGTTATTTTTACTATTAATTTATATATATATATATATATATATATATATATATATATATATATATATATATTACTAGTTGATAAGATATATTGTCTTTGATGTAAGATTGAAGCTCTATAATTTTTTTTATTAAATAGATCAATTGACGATTTTTACAACAACAACAAAAAATATATATATATATACTTTTAACACTTCAAGTAATAGATGTTGAACCACGCCAAGATAAAAACAAGCGTATAGGAAGCTGCCATCCAAACAGATCGATCGGTTGAGCCCTGCGAGGACTGAACCACAATAAGACTTGACCTCAGCAATGTTTTCCCTCTGTCCAGGGATCCATTATTAGGCGCGCCTTTTATGTTCAGCAAGTGACAGATGAGCGGATAAATATCCACGGATCGAATGGGGTCGACTGTGGCGTTGACCTTGAAAGCCGGCCCACTGGCGATGAAGATGGGTTTCATGCTGATGAGTTCGTTGTCGTAACCGTGGCTGCCTTTGTAGGTATTTGCACGCTTGGCGCTCGCTGTAGCATTCTGTTGGGGAGAAATGGGGAAAAAAATGCTTTTTTTTTTTTAATTAAAGTGTCGATGGAAATGTATTTTTTTGAAATGGATAGTCTGTTATAACTTTTTAGATTTATAATAAACTTCATCACACAAATTATGTTGACGAAGTTTTTAAAATATTTTTATATATTTGTTTAATTTGTATGTGGTTTGGTGGAGGGTTTTCGCCATGGAGGATTAAAACCCCAAAATACCGATATCGTTTTTTTTTTTATCCATCAAATAGAGGTGGATGCTCGCAGAGGGTTAGGAAATGAGGTTGAGGGGCTGGTCACATCCTGTGTGGAACTTCTTTCTTTTTTTTTTTTTTTTTTTTAAAATTTGTCATTTTTCACCAAATAGAGGTGGATGCTCGCAGAGGGTTAGGAAATGAGGTTGAGGGGCTGGTCACATCCTGTGTGGAACTTCTTTCTTTTTTTTTTTTTTTTTTATTAAAAGATGTCATTTTCGACCAACTGACAGTTGTTTTTATTAAGTGAAATGGGGTGACACAATTCTTAGTCCGGTCCAGTGGCATTAACCCTAGCTACGGTATTCTGTATCCTTGATTTTGTAAATCAAATGATAGTGAAATTATAGAAGTGTAGACTGCGCTGGGTCGGGCACTTAGAAGGAGTTCAAAATGACAGAGGAGTGAAGAGGGTTCACCACCAATACTCCAGAAGAAAACGTCTCTCAAAGGCAGACCCACGGCTTAGAGGGATTGATGATGTGGTAAAAAGATCTGCAGCAGCTAGGAATCCAAGGATGGAAAAGAACAGCATCTATAAGGTCTGAGTGGAAGGAAGTGGTAAGGCTGGCCAAATCCCTACACCGGCTGTGGCGCCACGGGGATGGATGGAAAAGAAGTGGTGAAGCAGGCCAATGCTCTACACCGGCTGAAGCGTCAGAAGAATGGATGAATAAAATGAAAAATTTCTCTGGAACTATAATGTTTCATTGATAAGATCACCTTAGAAGTAAATATCGATATATTTTAAAAGTTGGCTTTAAATATTAATTGGTAAAAAAATCTATTTAATTTTTTTTTTTTAAATCTGTGTGACATGTATTTATGAAAGATTTCTTTTGAAATATAATCAATTAAAAAAAGAAGAAGAAGAAAACCCAGTAAATCAAATAGCTGAAAATGTCCCAAACATAATATAAATCAATAATTGGGAAAGGCAGACCAATGTTGAAACACCGACAGACAATGACGTCAAGACTTACGGTGGTGATCATCCAGCCTTCGTCGGCGTAGGCAAACACTGGCATCACTCTCCTGTTGTTCTTCAGGTGGAACCGCTCGGGGATATCTTCCTTTAGAAACACGTGGAGGTGCTCCACGCCTGACAGGGCAGCCACGAGCTCTCTGTCCTTCCCTTCCTGTGGCCGCATGTGCGAGGACGATCCTTGATCGACCACAGACTTTAAGACGCTGCTGTTGGCGTACCTGGAGATGTCGACCACCTGAAATGTTTTGAAGGACCGCAATAAAGGGACCGGCAACTTCATAGGCACACAGGAAAGCTGTTCACTCAAGGTAGTTAGATTTGAATTTAATAAGGTAAATTAAAAATCTAATATTTTAGGGAGTAAATGAATGCGATAATACTTATTTATAGTATTCAATAGTTTTTTGTAAAAAAAGTTAATTAATAAATGCTTAATTTTCTTGTCTAATCTGAATTAAAGTTGTTTTTTTTCTCTTTGATTCTTACCAGTGGCGTAGCTACGGTTAGTGCCCCCAGAGGGGGCGCACGCTTTTTGCCACCCCCTTCCACGAAATAAACTCGGAAGTTTTCGGAAAATGCCGCCTTAGATGTTAAGATAACAAGAGTCACTGCCACAAACCCCCTCCCCCACACCCACTTTTTCCAACGCCACTGATTCTACACTTTGTGTAAGGTACCTTTCCTTTATTTTTATTTTTATTCCACCGTCACATCCCTTGCATATGTAAAGAAGCAAACAGTTGGCCACTACTTACCCTATGTGCTAAGTCTATGTCGGTCATACCATGGTCGCTGGTTACAATCAAGTTGACTTTGTCCTGGTATGAAATATAAAGTAGTGTATCTATTATTTCTGCAATGGGGATGGTTTACCGATTGCAATAACAATTTTTTTTTAAAACTCAATGATCAAATAGATTACTCAATTTCTCATATAACGTGACCAAGTCTCTCAACAATTATTGATCCCCACCCCACCAACACCCTTTTCAATTAATAAATAGATTCTGCGGTTGCCCATGTCAATGCCCATGTCAATGCCCATGTCAATGCCCATGTCAATGCCCATGTCAATGCCCATGTCAATGCCCATGTCAATGCCCATGTCAATGCCCATGCCAATGTCCGTGCCAATGCCGCATTTAATGACACTTGAAATAACTCTTTATCACTTTATCATTTTTTTTTAACTTCTTAATTTCTTTTTTTTTTTTTAATAGAAATGTTATGGCAATATCATCAATATTCGATTTTATAAAATGTTGGATGTTCACACACATCTGAGTATCGATCGTCCACAAATTTAGTCCAGTCAAAGAGCCACGCATGTTCAACGTTAGAGCTGGAAGTATAATGGTAGCTTATATTGAGTAGACGCCATGGGAGTCGTAGGCCATTCTCAAAGATGAACTCCACCGGCTCAGTGGTTAGAGTTACGTATATAGTCATAATTTTTCAAGCTTCCATATTTCCAGCCCCTATCAAATAGCGCGCAGAGAGAGATAGAGAGACAGAAATGATTAAGTAACGACAGATTTTAAGTTTTCATTTTTTAAAAACGAAACTGGTTTAAAAGTCTTTACCTTGAGTCCAGAGTTCTCTATTGTCAGCATCAAATATTCTAAAATTTTGTCCATTTCCTCAATGACCGGCAGTAAATTGGGGTCATTAGGTCCGAGACGGTGACCAGATGAATCAGGCTCATGGAAATACATAACGCCCAGATCAAATTTTCCCTCAGACAGCCACGACACGACGGTATCCACGCGCTCTTTGAAGGGGACCGTCTGGTTGTACTTCCTCCATTGAGTTGCCTTGCGATCATGGATGGCGGCCTCACTCCCAGGCCAGAAGTACACTCCTAAGAGTGTGCGAGTGGAATAATTAAGGGGTGGACATTAGACAAGGAGTGGGGCAACATATAAGTACAGGGAATATCTCTTTTGTCCCCCTTTATATATAAATATACGCAGGGTGCCGATATCCATGGTATATGTTTCCCTATTTACCACTTGTTTTCATCACGACCATTCAACCATTACATTACAGTAAACAAAGATTAGATATCCAAAATACACTCACTATATTACGGTGGATCCATCTGGTGGACCCTACAACCTCAGAGGCTGCGGGACCCTCGAATAATTAAGTGGCTCAAAGTTGTGATACATAAAAAATAAAACATTCAGCAATACGCGGGGGGGGGGGGGCCTCTTATGCCACACCGTTGATACATGTTGCAAAATTTAACCCTTCCAATACTTCATAAAAAATAAAACATTCAGCAATACGCGGGGGGGGGGGGCCTCTTATGTCACATCGTTGCTACATGTTGTAAAATTTAACCCTTACAATACTTACATTACAGTTACCAAAAGTCAGTCAGCCATGCTACGTTTTGACTCGGGAACCCTTAGCCACCCACACCCCCGATTACGTCTCACACAGCGACTCACCTGACTTGAGGTCATGTTTGACTGCCGTGATCCAGATCTGCTCTCCTCCCACCCACACCCCCGATGACGTCTCACACAGCGACTCACCTGACTGGAGGCCATGTTTGACTGCCGTGATCCAGATCGGCTCCCCTCCCTCCCACCAACGGGACTCCGTGTTTGCCATGGTGAAAGTTCTGTTAAACTCCGGGTCGTACATGGTGTTGGCTAAAATGCCGTGTGTCTCTGGATATAAACCTGGTCAAATATAATGATGTCAATCTATGGAATAGTGTTTGAGAATTTTTTAAGAATGTGGTACCGTTTCAAAGCACCACAGGACGTGATCTCAACACATGAGCTTTGTGCTTTATTTAAGTAGCAAATGAATAAAACAGAACCCTAATTATGTAACATGTACATAGCGCTTGCGAACTCTGGCCACTGACTTATTCACCTTAAAAAAAACAATCCTCCTATCAATAGTGACCGTGTTATCCCTTAAATAAATAGCCACAAGCTGCGATTGTTTTTTCGTGACAAAACCGTCTAATAACATGTCTATGAGACATTTTACTTTTGTAGCTGAAATCGTAATTGTATAATTGATTGAATAGAGCTGCTTCCAGTTTTAAATGCGTTAAAATTTTGATTTTTTTTTTTAAATCACAAACATATTAACCTAACATATATTTCAGAATCGGAACATTGGTGATCAGCAAAACTACGAGAGGTTAGCGCTCCTACGGTGGTTTAGTAACCTTCCTCGTTGTTTGAGGATCATTTGTTCTAAATGACATGAACTTGTGACTTTTACCGTATCAGGGGAGAAGAGTGGGGAATTACTTCACTATCAGTTTGTTATAACCGTACCGGTGGCCATTGTGTGTGGTTACGACCCTATTTGTTTACCGTACCAGTACCAGTGGCCATTGTATGTGGCTAAGTCACTATTTGTTGGTTACCGTACCAGTGGCCATTGTATGTGGCTACGTCACTAATTTTTGGTTACCGTACCGGCGGCCATTGTGTGTGGCTGCGTCACTATTTTTTGGTTACCGTACCGGTGGCCATCGTGTAGTGACACGGGAACGTGTTGGTCACGAAGGAGTTGTTCATGTAGGCCATGGTCACTCCCGAGGCGATCAGCTTATCGAAGCTGGGCGTCTTGGTTTTCGTGAGGTAGTCGTTCCTGAAGCCGTCCATGGACACCAGGAGGACCTTCATATCGCCGCCCGCGGTGGTGTGGAGCACATACTGGACGACGGTTAAAAGAAGGAGGAAGCTCATTTCGAAATCACGGCAGTGATCTGAAATTGTTGATTTTGGTTGAGCGATTAGGAAAAAAAAAATGTATTTTCGTTTACCTCCCTGAGCAATATATTTGCTAATGATAATTACTGGAGAACTTGTTCTCCGAAGAGGACTTTCTCTCCGGAACAAAAACAGCAACCTATGTGTCATTAAGTACTACACTATCTTAGCAGTGGCGTGGCTAGGGTTGGTGCGGTCCGGGGCGGGGCGGGGCAATATTTTTGCCGCCCACTTTCCATGGAAAAAGTCAGCAGCTTTCCGAAAATGCCACCCCTCCATATGAAGAAAAAAGTGCCGCCCGGTGCGTACCGCTCCCTCGGCACCACCTTCATACGCCACTTGATCTTAGTATTTATCAGAGAACTCATTTTACTATCACATACTGCATTTACCAGCGTTTTGACGCACTTTATGTAAAGCAGCGAGGCCAGATTTAAATTTGATAATACCATGTGTTCATTCTTAAACATCATAAAAGTAAGGCGTTAAAAATCTATGTTTATTTTTATGTTTTTTACTAGGAAGTCACATGCAGAAGGATATTACAATACAGTTATAAATTATCAGTGTGGGTAATGGGGCTGGTTATTATGTTATAATGACACATAATGTATTGATATTTTTTTATGGTTACAAGTAGGCCTACCATTTATTTGTTATATTTGTTACATGTAGGTCTACTCTCTCTATATATATATTATGTTAAATGTAGTCCCAAGTTGCTTAACTAGGCTTTGGTGTCAACCGGTGCGGTAAACTCCTGGTGTCCCCCCTTCTCCCCTGACTTCCACTGTGCATTTCTTCTCGTTTAAATAAGTCCACAGTTTGTCAACTGCAAGATCAAAAACAAATTATTTGAAGGTCAGGAGGTTAACTTATTTATGAACTGTATCATGCAATTATAATCGCCCATTGGTAGCAATGGAAAGCTTTAATTCTCAGAATTTAGATAAATATAGCTTCCTATTACTTACGAAGTTATCGAACTCTTCATTCGGCGTTGAATCATAGACAAAACGGTGTTTTTCTGACCTAATTGTAGGGTAACCTCATTTCTGACGCATCAACCTTGAAATTGCACTTTTTTTTTTCATTTCGAAAATTTAATGAATTGTCTAATTAAGATTGTTTTATTAAATTTAAAAAAAAAAAAAAAAACGTTTAAAATACATATATTTAAACATATTTGTTAATTTATTTTTACAAATAAGTGTAATCACTGATTTGTAAATTTTTTTTTTTTCATTTTGAAAATTTAATGAATTGTCTAATTAAGATTGTTTTATTAAATTTAAAAAAAAAAAAAAAACGTTTAAAATACATATATTTAAACATATTTGTTAATTTATTTTTACAAATAAGTGTAATCACTGATTTGTAAATGCCAAAGCTTAATTTTATATATTTTGATTTATCTGAACCATTTCGAGTTGGACCGGATAAGGAATGAGAATTATGGGTCAGATCAAATAAAATCATATCAATCAACAGACACCTCGGGCATGGGCGCCCGCAGGTAGGGGCAAGGGGGGGGGCGCTTGCCCCCCCCCCTGAATTGATTGGATAAAAAATTTTTAGACAAAAATAGACAAAAAATTTATTAAAGTAAAAAGAAAAAAAAGAGAAATTAACTAAGCTGATGTCCTGTCCGTTCGTTCACCATACAAATACGCTACATTTAATTAAAACTATATTAAAACATTACTAACAAATTTCCCCCCCCCCCTGGAAAGTTAATCGATTTTTTTGCCCCCCCCCCTAGAAAGTTTTCTGCGGGCGCCCATGACCTCGGGGGAAAAAATAAATACATTTAATTAAAACAATATTAAAACATTACTAACAAATTTCCCCCCCCCCCTGGAAAGTTAATCGATTTTTTTGCCCCCCCCCCCTAGAAAGTTTTCTGCGGGCGCCCATGACCTCGGGGGAAAAAATAAAAAAAAATGTTTGGTAGCCTATTCGCCGATTAACAACTAAATTTCTCCGGAACTTCTTGAGTATCATTGCTATCTGGATGATTTTAGCTTTTGAAGCGTCTTTCACTTTGAGTTCCTGTGCTGTTGGGCGATAAGAAGCTAACCCCCAAAAAACACCATTTTTAAAAAAAAAGTAATAATGTAAAAAAAAATAAAAAATAATAACTTTAAAAAAAATAATTTAAAAAAAATAAAAAAAATTGGGGTATCAGTATCAGTTGATTCTAGGACACTTCACTTGATATGAGAACATTTTGGCGAGCTATGAAGGAGGAATTGTGTAGATACGAATAAAAAAATCATTGATATCTGTTTTATTTGACAGGCACCGGAAGCCAATTCTAATACTTCAATTTCATTGTCAGAGACACCATTAGTTCCACATTTTCCTGACAAAACATTGCCTTTCAAATTAATGCATTTTTTTTTTTTTTTTAGGTTACACATTATTTTACATTTTGGTGAGGAAAAGGAAAACGTAGTAAAGATTGCACCGGATGTCCATATCAGTGTCTTAAATACTCCGTCACAACATGCAATCAAACTACCCCCTTAAACACTTGGATGTGGTGGCATGATTGATGTTGATCCCATTTGTTTAAGTTATCAGACATGTGATTTTAAAAATGCAGAAGATCGTCGATTTTACGAACGCCGATTATCCAAAATTTCGCTTATCCGAACTCCCGATGCCTTTGCATACAAAAAATATCAACCGCGATGCGCAGGACATGGGGTAATAGGCCTTAATAAAACCCCGACAACAATTCCGACGCATGGCTCACGATCCATGAACAAAATAGACACGTAGTGTACATGCAGTTACCAGACTGGGATAAGACGATCGGAAAACGTGTTCTTTGATATAAATGGCAGAAGACACCCTTGAAAAGACAGTTTGATCTCGTATGTTATTTTTACACGGCAGTCACCTATTTTTAGAAACAAACTTTTTCTTTCCCAGAAAAAAAAAAAAATTACTGTCCTCACTGTGTTTCGATATCAAATTAGATGACGGCTATACATCGTGTGGTGCGGTTAATAGACTGCTCATTAAAGGCAGTTTTACTCCGTGTTGGCAAAACTACTCCGCATTTGGGCCTGGGGCCAGCATATTTATTGACGAAGCAGGAAAACTTTGAAAAGATGTCATGAGAGGTAAGTGACATGTTAAAGTTGGCCTCGAGCAAAAAATATGCTAAGAACCGCTGCAATAAAGTAACATACTCGTATAACTATATGGTCAATAAAGTAACATACGTGTATAACTATATGGTCAATAAAGTAACATATGTGTATAACTATATGGTCAATAAAGTAACATACTTGTATAGTTATCCGGTCAATAAAGCAACATACATGTATAACTATATGGTCAATAAAGCAACATACGTATGTACCTATACGGTCAATAAAACAACATACATGTGTACCTATATGGTCAATAAAGCAGCATACGTGTATAACTATAAGGTAAGAATATATTGTGTTTTCTTTGCAGTAACTTCCTGTGTGCAACCTTCCCGTGGCAGTGTTCGGTATCCGAAAAAAATTGTCATAAAAAAAAAAAAAAAGTCTTATTTTTTTTCGGAAAATGGAAGCTCCGTTAAAAAAAAAAAGAAAGGCAGCGACAATTCGTACCCGGGTACCAGAAGTGAGAGGTTGGGATTTAAAAAAAAACTATTTAAAATATTATTGTTGGGTTTGTAAAAGAAAATGAGGTATCAAATGAAAGATAATTGAAAGGACTATATGTTTGTAAACTAACTTTTTGTCCGTTTAACTAAAATAGACTACCACAAATGACATCCGAGTAGCGGTAAGCTTATGGTGTCACCCCCTACCACTTTAGGATCCCCCCCCCCCACAAGGACAACCTCCGAGTTCTTAAACGCTTGTTCGGACGGCTCTCAGTTTTGGTGGAGCCCTGGCGTGGTCACACACCCCTTTTCATTGCCCCCCACCCTCGTTCTTATATTTATATACGATCAGGTATAGGCCTAATTATAATTTCAACTCGATCGAGCTCTGTGAAATTTGATTTTTCTCTTTTTTGGTGTCTCCCCCGCCTCTGAGGTTGTCCACTAGGACGGTCCGCAACCCCCGCACCCCTTAGTGACGCTAATGCAATTAATAATACTTTTTTTCTTGTTACAACGAAAGTTTAGACGACTTAAAGGGAATAATCGACGCTAATTATTGCGGTTAATTATGGCAGTTGTTGTTGTTCGTCCGTCCGTCAAAATCGACTAGGACCATCGAGTCATCCGGTAAACAAATGGATGACTGATGACAGCAAACGCCTGGTGGAAATAGCTTAAGTATAAGTGCTTAAACTTGGCATACTCCACAAACCTCCCGGAAGTCGTATAAATAGGCCAAATGTGTCCACATTTTGGCATTATACTTTCGAAATTTTGGATAGGTCTAATTATCCACAAGATGGATCTAATTATCATTTGGAAGGTTGTATAATTTCTTGCTTGGAAAATAAATAAATAAATACCGGTTCAGAGAGGGGGTGGGGGTGGGGAGTAAAGTATAAGAACCCTCTCAATGTTGCCATTTATTGCTCTTGACTTTATTGACTTTGTCGAGATAACTTGACTTTGCAACAAGTGGTTTGTCAAGGCAGCTCTGAGATGTACTTAAAGACCCTTCTGCCCGGCCTTCAACACCAAAGCTAAACCACCGCACGGGAATTGCCGTAAATTGCGAAACACGGATGCTAAAACGTTCAAATGTGGCATCATTTACACTAGTGGTTCTCAACCTTCCTAATGCCGCGAAACTTAAATACAGTTCCTCGTGTTGTGGTGACCCCCCAACAATAACAACTCTACTCGATGGTACTTCATAAGTATGTGTTTTCCGATGGACTTAGGCGACTCCTGTGTAAGAGTCGTCCGACCCCCCCCCCCCCC
>CAXITT010000702.1:99327-144295 GCA_964033795.1 Lymnaea stagnalis | reverse complement strand
CCCCCCAAAAAAAAAAAAAGATTGGAACCGCTGATATACACTAAAGTAATTGCCTCATTCCTCAAGCATTTTTTTTTTAAAGTATCAAAAATGTTTAATTCAAAATGAATAACGCGCGATCAGCCCGTGCAATGCTGTCCCATGGGCGCCGGCAGGATATTTTTGCATGGGGTTAGGGGCGAGGGAAAGAAGACTTAGTCAGATAAGGATTATCAAAAACTCCTGTACATAATTACGCTGTCTTTAATATCATCTAAAAGTTTGAGGAGTCATTATAAACTTTTAGTTCACTTTTAGCATCGCTTATTTAGCATGTTCCCCCGCCGCCCGCCCCCACCTTCCTTTTCCAATCCATAGAATACACTGCAGACGCCCATGACTTGACCCGAGAGTCCTTGAAGCGTTGAAGTGATCCTAGTGCATATCTGTCTACGTGATCCTAGTCCATATCGGTCTACGTGATCCTAGTCCATGTCGGTCTACGTGATCCTAGTACACATCGGTCTGCAACGGAAAATTAGGGAGGAGGGTATGAACTAAGTTTGAACATTAATACTGACCATAGCTAGGATATCCCCCCTCCCCCACACACACAAACACACCAAAAACCCGGGACTAATCAGGGTCACTGATAAGAACATCATCCTCAGGAGCGGAGCAATGTGACCTGTCACTAATTGACAGTTGGATGCGTGGGTCCGTCTCGTTTCTGTAATTGTTTCTACACGCGTCGCCCTTATGTTGAGCCCCCCCCCTCCCCCGATGTAGACATGTGTTTTCATCGAGTTAAGGCCGGTCACAGATAGGGTTGTGCGCAGTAAGGGGAGTGAGGTGGTCAAGAGGACTCCCATCCCGGACGTCTTCTCCGGATGTCGCCAAAATAGTCGTCCCTCGTGCAAAGAGGCGTGTTGATGTTCTTTTTATTAGTGGACATTCACGCCTCAATTAAGATTTTGTCGTCCCCCCTCCCCCCCCCCCGGACGCAGCTTTTGAATGCCCCTGCCCTGGTTACAGATCAAGCTTAAGTTCAACTTTCGGTGGGCAAAGCAAGATAAGATGGGAATGAATTTCAACGCTTTCTTTAGTCTTAATTAAGGTTTCTGGTATGCTTTGCATGTGTGTCTTACTCATTTGACAATGTCTGCACAGGTAAGAGACACAATAACATAGGGAAAAAAATCAATGACGTAGGGAGTGCTGCAAGATCCTGGGAAAGGCAAGTATTGCGCACGCTGATCCGAGGACAAGGGCTGTGCGAAGCCTGAATAAGACGCGCCCCCAATCCCCCTCCCTTTTTTTCCGCACGCCCCTGCCGAGGACAGTTCACGCTCCTTGAGTCATAATACTGATGTATTGTAAGTTTTTTTGTTTTTTTTTAAAACCGTTTTCAGGGTGTTGACTTTGGCTTAGCCGCCCCTTAATTACGAAAATCAATGAACAATCAGTGGACACCTAAACCAGAATTGGACATGTAGTGGATCGAAAAACGCCTCCACCCAGTGGCGTAGCTAGGCCTAGTGCTGCTCGGGGTGAGACAAGATTATTATTTTTTGCCACACCGCTTCCGCTAAAAAACTCTGAAGTCGATAGAAAATGCCTCCCCTCAATATATATATTTTTTTAATTAGTGACGCAAGGGGTGGAACTTCCACTCCACCCCCCTCCTTTTGTACGCCAATGCGTCCAGCCCCCCCCCCCCTTTTTACTCTGTTTCTATGCCAGTGCTTATAAAGATATATAACGACCTTTATAAAAAAGATAATGGGGCTCGGTGACATCCAACATTTTTTTTTTTTTTTGTTCTGGTTGCTGAAACCGCATCGTCTTTTTATATATTTCTCCAGCCAAACCATTACTCAATATCATGAATGAACTGAAACGATAAAACACAAAAGTGGTGGCAATGATTTGGAGCGTTTCGAACAACTAAGCTTTAAGTCAAAGTGAATCCACCGGGATACTAAGCTTTAAGTCAAAGTGAATCCACCGGGATACTAAGCTTTAAGTCAAAGTGAATCCACCGGGATACTAAGCTTTAAGTCAAAGTGAATCCACCGGGATATGTATCTACTATTTAAATTATTGTGTAACCTTTTGGTCGCCCATAGTCCTTGCTTTTGGAAATAAATAGGTCTCGTTTTATCAGTTTTCATCAATCAATCCAATAATTCTCTACGTGTGTGCAGTGTGACGGTGAGTTCGGTGGCGGGTCAAATAAAATGACCGATGACTTGCGCCAAATGAGATTCCTAAAAATACCGCAAGTGCGTTTAGTGCGAATTATTTTCCTTTTGTTTTACGAAACAATCTAAATTTAAATATCGTGTCATGAATCTGCGGTGAAAAGGGGGTGAGGGGCCTTAAAATATATAGGTAGTTCAGGGGCGTGGAAAAAAATGCGTGCTGTAAATTACCCTGGGGGTAGCACTAATATGGATTCTTCAAAAGTGCATTACTTGAAAGCATGTTTTGTCAAGTAGCTTGAGTAGATGGGAAGTTGACGCACAGGCGCTGCCATTGTTTGTTGGGTTATAACTAAAATAGTTAGAATGCTATCATTTCATTATTTATACTTAGTATCGATTTATTTAATAATAATAATAATAATAACAATTCCCAGAGAAACATGATTCGTAACGGTGCAAAAATGCATAATGTTAACAAGCGTGCTGGCCCGCACGAGTTAATAGCTTTAATTAAAGTGTGTGCCCCTCTCTCAGGCTCATGTGTACCTGAAACCGGTTAAACGTTCGTAATAGATAAGCCTACCTTACGCACCTTTGTTTATTTTAGGCCTAATGTTTACAGGGTCATTCCACCGTCAGCGACGACCTTATTATCTATTATCTTCGCACGTTTCATGCATAACTAAAGCAACAATGGTTGCATTCCTTCCTACCTTGAGCACCCCGAAAACAACGAACAGCACCTGGCAAACTTTGTAGTGACCAAACTAACCGAGTCACGAGCGCACACTGCAACTAGCAAACTTCGTAGTGACCAACTACCCAAGTCAACGTCTCGTAGACGACTGGCGTGGGGTAGAGGGTCATCTGAACTTATAAAGGCTTTGTCACTGGTGTACGGAACTGTGGCAGAAGCGCGAACAGATTTCAAGCTTAATGGAGGTTTAAAAGAGTGCTTCACACAGAAAATTAGTAAATGTAAGATGACGAGGTTTAAATTGATTTTAAAAAAAAATAAAAATAATTGATTAGAATAAAAGACAAATGCATGTCGAACATGGCTGTGTTAAAAAATATCAGAGTCATGATTTGACGAACGCAGTTTCCTTGTAGAAGTTGTATGCCTTGTACAAGGCTGTACTTATTTTCAACATGGTGATCATCCTGTTTACGTTTATGCAGGCGTATGGAAAAGGCGTAGGGCAAAGCTCTATTATTAGCTCTGATGCTTCCAGGGAATGTGTTGTACAAACCATTAAAAAAAACAACAACAACAAAAAAAAACAATTAAAATAAGTTCGAGCTTTGTAAAATTGTTCATTTGTTTTCCAGCAGCGTAGCTACGGTTAGTGCCACCTGGGGTTCGGAAAAGAATTTAGCCACACCCCTTTCAACCAAAAGAACAACTACATTTGGCTGAAAAAGCCGCCCCTCCATATAAAGGAATTTTTTTTAAAAAAGTGCCGCCCCTGGCAACAATAAAGCAAATATATATAATCTATTTTTTTCTTTTAAATTCTTAACAGTCATTATGACTAAGACAGTTCACTGACTGGCTGTTTCTTTACACTAGAGAAATAATTTGATGTAGATGTTATGTGTTTAAATTGTTTAAGTTAGAAAATTTTGACTTTATTCAAATATGTATATATTTATGTCCTGAAAATGTATATGTACAATGTGATCAAAAACATTTTCATTTTTTTGGATCAATAAAAGAATCTTATCTTATAATATCTTATCTTATAACTCTTTTAATATGTTTTTTTTTGAAAGAGTAGCACCAATGAGATATCGCTAAGCTCAATATAGTTGATTATCTGTTATAGAGTTAAAGCAAACCTAGATACCTGTACAGTATTCCATTCTAAATACCGTATTTTTGTTGCAAAAATAGGGGACTTCCTATCTTAAGAAACATTCGGAAAAGAAAAAAAAAAGGGGGGGGGGGGGCTGAGCAAGTCATCTGCCCTCCCCATGCCCGGAGAAAAAGGGTGTTAAAAAAATGAAACGATGTTGTCAATTTTTTATACTAATCTATCCAAAATACCCAGCGTGGCCCAGGATTGCATTAGGACCAATTATTTTCCCTTTCTCTTATAGTAATTGGTATCACTTGGACATATTTAGGAAGTTAATTAGTATACATGGTTTTTGTGACGGCCACATCTTTGTTTGGAAATATGGTTCTATTAAACTCATTTATTAATGAAGACGTTTAACGAAATAAATGGTTAAAATAGTTTTCAAAATATTAATAAACAACAAAACTATTTACTAACAACTGAAACTATAGTATTATAAACGCAACAAGAGTAAGAGACCCCAAAATTATGTTGCTCTCCTATTAAGGGCAGAATCATTCAAAACTAAATTTAGTTATGCGCCAAAATGCATCTCTCCATTTTTAATTTTGTCTGAAATTACCTGAGGAATTTCTCAATGCCCCCCACCCACCCTTTTTTTTCTCCCAATTTTTGCTTAGTGATCCTGGTCGCCCAGTGGCGTAGCTAGGGTAAGTGGTATCCTGGGCGGGCCAATATTTTTGCCTCCCCCTTCCATAATAAAACTCTAATTGCTACCCTCTTCAATGAAAAGGGCACATATGGGGGTGGAGTCCTTTCCGCCCACCCTTCCCTACGCCAGTGGCACAGCCCACCCAAAGAACTGAAATGCCCCCCCCCCCCCCCCAATATTGGCTGAAAGAAACACTGGCCTGGGGCAGACAACGTCACTGCTTGCTCTTATTTCAGCCACAACTATTTAAAGTAAGTTTTTAGCGGTTAAAGTAAAAGACCAAACTAAGGTTTCTTGAACCTTCTGTTATTTGAGAGTTGGCCTGCGCACTATAGTTGGTCTGGGAATATTTATTGTGTTTAAGATGTTTTTCTTATCACCCCCACGTCATGAAGAGAGAATATCTCGCGAAATCTGACCTTTGACCCTTGAATGACAATTTATCTAGTTGAAATTTGTTTTATATATTCGCTAACACCCCCCTCCCCCCCCCCACGCGCCCTTTTTTCCCCTCCCATCCCCCCTCCCGAAATATTTATTCCCCCCTCCCCCCCCCCACGCGCCCTTTTTTCCCCTCCCATCCCCCCTCCCGAAATATTTATATTTAGCTGGATGAGCATAAAAACTAATTACGTCGATTAGAGCTGGGCCAATTTTTTCCCCGAGTTCCAGTATCTCATAACAGTGAGTAGTAATTGATGGTAAAATACAATTTTCCGTTGTATTTTTTAATCCCATTCTTTTATTTGCACTTGGCCGAAAATGCCGACCACCCCTATATAGGAAGGAAAAAGTGCCGACCACCCCTATATAGGCAGGAAAAAGTGCCGACAAGGGAGGAATGCCCCTCCCCCACCCTCGCCACTGCTTATACTGTATAAGGAGATCCTGAATACAGTTTGGTACCAGTGTGCACTTCATACCAGTGTGCACTTCATGCCAATGTGCGCTTCAAACTTCACTGAGGATCGAACGTATTTGGAAAGTAAGAGACCTTGGGGGAATCAGAGAGATCTGAGAGAGGAAGAGAGAGCGGGAGGGAGAGAGAGAGACAGGCAGACAGAAAGAGAGAGAACGTGATTTGGAAAGAACAAGACAATTTCTGATAGGTGATTTAGTGGGAAAATGTATGAAAGTGATTTGGAGTGAGTGAGTGTGTGTTAGAGAGACAGACAGACACACAGACAGACAGACAGACAGACAGACAGACAGACAGACAGAGAGCATGGACGAAATGACCAAGGAGAATGAACATTGATCAAACTGATTTTGAGAGAGGTTTTGGTTAAGTTGTTTAGTAAGACATTATCAATTGTTACAGGCCAAAAGTTTCAGGAAGTCTTACACACGTATGCCAGCTAGATCTAATGCCAACACGCCAGACTTGTGTTTGCTTATTCTGCTTAGGTCATAAATTAAATATCCCATGACACGGTAAATAAAACAGTGCAAAGGGTTACTTTGCAGGCCCATATCTGGAACGCATATCTTGTGCCTTTGTCATCGCAAAGAACGAGCGGGTCTGATGGGAACCATTCTTTCTATTTCTTAAAACGATGTTTAAGGTCGAGGTATATACATTTACAACCATATCAGTGTCAGCATTGCGTATGTTGGTCTACATGTCTTCATCTACGAGTGTCATTTCATCTAATCTCACGATGCCCAGAAATCAGCGGCGTAGGGACAGCAGGATTGGGGGGGGGGCGGGGGTGGCGGTCCCCCCTCAGACACAAATTTCGATGACGTATCCATATTTTTGGCTGAAACGATACCAAAATAAATTTGGGTTAAATTTATCGTTAGACTCTAAAGCGCCCCCACCACTCTTTTTTGCTTTCTTCTAGCCCACCCGATGTGTAAGTTAAAAATTGTTACTTTTCCGTGGGCGAAACATTTCCCCCTTTGAAAAAAAATTAAAAAAATTGACTCGACTACTTTCGGAAATGTATACTCAATGGCTAGTGCGGACTTAAGTTTCTGCCGCCACTGGGCTCTAACAATGGTGCGGCGCCATCTTTGAAAGACGTTAAACTCTGCTTCCTACAAAAATATGTTTTTTGTTTTTTTTAAAGGTATTTACCCGCAGCTCATGGGGCTTGCTGTCTTGGCGGTGTAGGGCACTTTCATAAATCAGATAGAGAATTTCAGAAAATAACATAAGAACAGGAGTTTCCAAACCCCACTGTGAGCCCGATGGGGTCGTTTCAATGATCCGAATGGCGAGCATTTATCTAAAAAATAAAATAAAAAATAAAAAATAGAAATAAGAACATCCAGAGTTGTCGCGATCCGCGAATGACTGGTTTCTTTCGTCAAACTCCTTGTGCGCGTTCATGCGTCGTAAGCATCACACCAAACTGATTCAACACAAGTACTTTTTTAAATCCTTCATATTAACTTCGCTGGCTCGCGGGTTAGCCGACTGGCGAAATCTTCGGATGGCTAATTGACCCACTTCCTGGCAACCTATCGAGCTGAAACTCGGCCCATAGACGCGTTGCCATTGACAACATGTAATATATAAAAATTTAAGCCCCATTCCCTAGCTCCAACTCCAAAAAATAAGTTTTTTTCTTTTTTTCAAGGGGAAGATAAAATGAAATTCCCGATAAATGCGCTAAAAAAGGTTTTTTTTTTTTTTTTTTAATATCACAAGTGCGTTTGGTGCGTAATATTTTTTTGATTTTACTAAAATAGTTGGTGAAAATTTTCTGCGGTGTAAAAGTGGGAGGCTCATTAGATTTTAATATAGTTCAGGGGCGGGGGGGGGGGGGGGGGGGGGGGGGGGGGGGGGGGGGGGAGCGCACTAATTGGGATTCTTATAAATTGTGTTACTTGAATGCCTGGCATGTCAAATTTTTACCCCCCCCCCCACCCTCAATGCTCGACAGTGTATGTAATAAAGGATTTATACCGAAAACTTTGCTTTTAAGGGGTTGTAGATTGTTGAACGTTTTCATCTTAACTTCGCCTTCGTTCGCGGCTGACTGCTAATATATTCGGACGGCGGCAGTTTTGAGTATCCGCGCAGCAAATTTCCATGTAAGTGTGTTTTTTGTTTGTGGGTTGTAAAATTTTGCACACAGCAGAATTGATGCTGTAAAACTTTGCACACAACTGTATGATTTTGCACACGAACCAGCAAACCTTAGAGGGAACATTGATCCCAAACCCCTAAAAAAACAGTTTTTTTTCCTGATTTTTGAAGGGGAATATAAAGGAAATAGTGATTTTACGAATTAAAATTCCCGATAACTGCGCTAAATGAAATTCTTTTTTTTTTTTTTTTTTTTAAAGTATAGCTAGTGCGTTTGATAAGTAAGTTTTCCTTTTGGTTTTTTTTACAATGTGGGGGGGGGGGGGGGGGGGTGTGCATTAAGTGGGACTCTTGAAAAGTGCGTTACTTGTCTGCATGTTTTTTTTCAAAATTTCAGCCTCACCCGCCATCGTTTCGATATTCCTTTTTTTCAAAGGATTCATACGAAAAAACAAGTGTTTTTTAGTGGTTGCTAATTTTCTAATAGGGTTTGTCATTTCTAAGGCCCGAAAACGTCATTTCGCTATTACGTAATGTTACTATTTTTAGACAATGTTTCTGTGAAACATACATTTTTGTAGTCTATGTTTTACACAATTTACAGCTATATATTATTGTCACTAATATATATATATGTATATGCGGAAATGCATTGTTAAAATCTGTTTCCGCATATATATATATATATATATATATATATATATATATATATATATATATATATATATATATAGCAGTTACATTTTTTTTGTAAAAATCTTTCGTAAATTAAAGTTGCAGCTAATTTTATTTAGCGAGCGGTTATTGGCAAATATATATATATATATATATACATATATATATAGTTAAAATATTTATCCACATATATATATATATATATATATATATATATATATATATATATATATATATATATATATAGCAGTTACATTTTTTTTGTAAAAATCTTTCGTAAATTAAAGTTGCAGCTAATCTTATTTAGCGAGCGGTTATTGGCAAATCTAAAGCATTCAGGGGTTCGCTTAAGTCTTGACCCGTGGGGAAAGTAGGGGTGGGGCGCATAGTTTCAATACTTTTTCACCAACATTCTATTACAATTATATCAGAGCACCTTCAATGTAATTTTCCACTATATTTATTTTAAAATAAAACAATGCCTAGTTTTAATATAAATAATAATAAAGTTATAAGTATTAGTGTTCAACAAAAGCCAAAGGAGTTCACTTATTTCCCCCATTTTTTTAAAACTCTTTCTTGAACATTGGTATACGATCACATTTAAGATAGTTTCAGTTCTAATTATTTTCAATTTTCTGGTCTGCCCACGGACAACTGTTCCATAAAAGAGTGCCGACAGGGTTGAACGCCTCCACCACCCCCTTTCTACGCCACAGAGTTTCTTGCACTGGGAAGTAGAAGTGTTTTATTAGCTCAAAATAGTCTGGCACTGACTCTAACAGGATTACTCAAAATAATAAAATTTCAGTGTGTATATATATTATGTATTCAATGAAGTTGTTAAGAAGGCCGAAAAAGGTCATTTAGCCTACATTCTCTCCATACCTGATTTCTCAAAAATATATAGTCGGGAGCTCTCCAACTTTAAATTAGTTCCCGTTGTTAGTTTATTTACTGCTGACCATTGTCTAATGACGTACTCTTAAAGTTTGCTCTATAAATAGCCCCGGTAGATATTTATTTATAGACTAATTCCTAAAAAGATTTAGACTCTGCGTGTGATTGGTTGCATTATAAAGTTTACAAATTGTACACGAAAATAGCCACATTGATAGTTTCCGGTAGCATCAAAGGGGGCTCACTCTAAGTGATGAAGAAATTCGATACATATCCGATAATCCGAAACCAAGACACCTGGATTTGTTTGAGTTTTATATTATAACATCGGATCATTTTCCACAATCCTATCATAAGACGTGGTAAGAGAGTGGGTTTTTTTTTTTTAAATTGTTACCATTCCTATGCTTTAGTATTATAATAGTCAATAATAGTAGTTAATAATAGCCACTTTTTAAAGTCCAAGTGTCTAAAGTTATTCCTGCTACCCTGCTGGCCACTCTCCTTCTTTGCGACTGACTTAACACGGTTACAGTTACAGACTTTACTTTACTATTCTGAAAAAATAACTACAAAGTCCAAGTGATAAGTTTAACTAAGTTAAGTACTTTTTTACTTGAAAAAAAACCCACGTTTACTTCTTAAATAATCTTAAGACTTAAGGTAATGTACCACTTGAGCTTGGACCAAGAGAAAATCCAGTTGTTCCTGTTTGAAGTGCAATTTAAAACATTTTTTCTTATATTGGTTTCCATTAATGGTTCTGCTTTCGTATAAAGTTATTTAGCAGAATACATTTAAATACTACTAAGCTACCGATATGGCAGGAAGAAAACGATTAGAGACTACAATAGTGCAGATGAAAGAGAAGTTTGATACTGATCAGATACAAAATGAAGAAGTATTGCGGATGTCCACACTACTACTACTGCCGAATTAGTCAGACCCTAATTCAGCACTATGATGGTATGTGCTTCAATGCCTGTTAAAAAAGTATGACATGCGGTGTCTGTAATGGACTGTGCAGATTAAACAGATACGCTCAATGACAGGTTGGTCTCAGGTGGGCTTGTGCTGCATGGAGTTACAGAAATTCACTACGAGAAGGCTCTTTCTTTGCAGGAAGTCACCTCAGCATCCAGCAAATTATTATTTTAGTTTACTGCTGGTGTTGTGATAAGCCACAGTTGCAGAAGGCACGCAAGGCTGACATCTCTAATGTCACTATTGTGTCCAACTGGTGCAATTTTATGGAGGACAGGTGCGAAACCTGGCTGGCTGCGAATGCATCTGTAATTGGGGGTTTTGTTGATCAAGGAGAATCCATTGTAATGGAAATATTTCCACAGGAAATACCAGTGTGGAGAGAGGGTCCCTGGATTTTCTATGGCATGGAAAGAAAGAACAACATTACAAGAGTGCATCAAAAGATTTATTCTTCCAGGATCACTTATTGTATCCGACATATGGGGGGCCTATGCCAATATAAACCAAATAAAAAATGGTATGTATATACACTCCATTGTTGATCCAGATGACACAGATGTCCACTCACAGAATGTGGAAAACATATGGATGCGTGCAAAGCGCAAACTAAACAAACAGTTTGACACAAGCCGCGATCTTTTCCCTTCATATTTACATGAATTCATTTTCTGCAACAGTTTTTGTGGAAATGATATTTTACAAACTTCATTGTCACCTTGAGGGGGAATTGTGCATAATTTCATTTTCACACATTAAATTCAAATTGTTTAAAACCTTCTATTTAAAAAAAAAAAATTAAATTGTTTTAGTTTTCTATTTAAATAAATTTTTTAAATGAGATAGGAAATATAAGTCACACCGGATAGTGAAAAAACCTGAAATAAGGCGAAACAAAATAATGAACATGGTGGCAAAAAGCCTGGTAAACATTCAATAGTGGGTTAGCAATATAGGTTTTGCCAAGAGTTGTCTCTCCCTAAGCGTAATGATTTCACTTTGGGGAATCCCAACATTGAACTAGAGTGAGTAGATTAATTGTTAAACCTAAACGATATGTATGATAACTTTCCCATTCTTCAATGAGCATTTACAGTTAATATGAAATATATTAAAATAAAAGTTTCCATTTTTTAAAACTAAAATTCAACTTACAAGGTTCAAAAGGAATGAAAAAAGAAGCTCTTTTGTGCTGATACCTTAAAGTGGATGCGCATCGCTAAAAGTAAACGTGCCTTTTTTTTTTTATATTGGTTGAGAAAACAACCATATGCCATCATGTATATCATGTCGCCATTTCATGTTAAATTTCAACATAATTTCTGTGGAGGGTCTCCCCCACTTTCAATTCCAGTATAAAGCTAGAAACAATTTTCCGGGGAGAGTAGACCCATTCCCAAAAACAAAAAAATAAAAAATAAGAAAAAAATGTATCAAATAAATACAGAGCTAAAATTCTAAATCTTTTAATTATTACAGAACTATTGCTGGAAGGTGACTAGGGGAAGACATTGCCTGATTTATCAGTAATCCAGTTGTAGCCAAAAGCTTGCATGAGAGAAGAAAAAAAGGTACAATTCAATCAAATAGAGAATAAAAATCTGAAAAAGTTAAAAGCAACTTGTCTTATGCTGTACCCAAAAAATATTTACTAAATGTTTTTTGTAATTCACACTTATTATTTCCAAAAATGATAATGTCTTTTTTTAAAGCGCTTTTTTATTTCTTTTTCATAATTATACTTCTTATTAAAGGGATTATTATTTTCCCTATCAAATATTGACTAATTTATTTGGTGGTTGTGATTTGTCATATTTTCTACTTCTTTGACAGCATGTATGTGTCTATTTAAATATTTACAGAGCTGATCTGCATTACAATAACAAGATGGTTTGGAAACTAAGTGATTTATGCCTACAGTGTGTTCAGCAGCATTTACATAGATATCAAGATCTTGGATCCAATCTAACAACCTTACACAAGGAGATGCTTATTGAAAGACTTGCTTGTCATGACCTTTTCTTCCCAGAACGTTTAGTTCATATACAAAATAATCTTTTCACACCTTCCCTGAGACATATAAATTTACAAAGGTAATAGCTTAATCATAAGTTATTTATTTAATCATTGTTTCTTTAATGTTTTATTTTACAAAAGTACAGTTGAAAGGCATACTTTGTATTTCATTTAGTTGGAGAGTCTTCCACTTTCACCAACTAAAACTTCTTTATATTTTTTCAGGTGCTCACAAATAACAGATTCAGTCCTTCAGCTCCTCGGTCATTCAGGGTGTAAACTGGAAGTCCTTGTTTTAAATAGGTTGGACAATGTAACAGGTTAGTTTAGTGCATTATAAACAGTATATATAAACTTCACGCTGTCATTATGAATTAAATGAAGAAAAAAAACTTAAAAATAAAACTTGAAGATTCTACATAAATATCAGTTACTGTCTTTTTATTATAGGCTTCTTTATATGTTTTGTTAATATATATAACAAAATTATATTAAGTAATGCTTAAGATACTAGTATAGTTGTTTGCATAATATTATTTAATTGATTGATTACTGCAGACTCAGGGATCCAAGCAGTTACCAGAGGTCAGAATGCACTACTGGTTCTACACCTCAAGTACCTAAAACAAGTTACACAAAACATTTTGACCCACATTGTGGCACCGAAAATGTGGACACTTAAGCTTGTACATTGTTACAACCAGAGCAAGGCGTGGGTTACTTCTGCTGGTGAGTACATTTTCACTTTTAGAAGGGATAAGAAAATGAACATGCGCATTTATCCTTAATTTTAAATGTATTTGATTGTGGTCACTTTATATTATATTTTCCATAAAATTATACATAATTGTTTTGGTGAGTTTTATCTAATTTTTTTTTTCTTTTGTAGATTATTAAAATTATCTGAATAAATATATTGCAGGACATTTTTTTGCCTGCCGAAAAACAATCTGTTTATAGCTTTCAAAAATGACTATTTTTATAAATTAAGAAACTCTAGCACTAGAAATCAGCTTAATTACCCATGACTTGAAGAAAAATTTTTTTATACCTTTGTATTTAAAAACACAAACAATAATTGATTGAATAATAATAGTATCCTCATTTCAGTTTTGTCAACATTCCTTTCACACAATCCTTCCATCAAGATTTTGAAAATATCTTTACCACATGAATTCATTCCTGTTATTGCTAGGGGATTAAAATGCTCTTTAGTAAGTATTTATTTTTTAGTGTATAGATGTTCTTAATTGCAGTTAATTTATAAATCTTCAAACTCTAATGTGTGTTTGTCTTAAAATATATATGATTAAACATGTAAACACACATTGCAATTGCTATCAAAAGAGACAAATGAAATGTTGTTCAGTTATTAATTATTTTCTGAAATAAATCTTAAGTTAATGGTAGTTATTTGTGGTAAGTTCATAGGGCAATGTGAGCAGCAGCCTCTTTCCCATAAGAAAAAGTTAAAACTGTGCCTTTTTTTGGAAAAAGAAATATTTGTATAGTTTTATTCTATGTATTTTCTGCCAGTGTCAATATTTAAACAATCAGGCTAAGCCACCGGTTAATTTTGTAGATGTTATAATTTTAAAACTTTTATTTTGTTACATTTTGTCTAGGAAAGCACAATTTTAAAACATTTATTAATTATATGGTTAGTATTTAACTGTTTGTAGTTGCCCTTTATCAAATATTTTCATTTAGCATTTATTGCATTTTCAATTTGAAAGTACATAAGTGTTAAATTCTCTTCTTGATAAGTTTTGGATAGTAGCAAATATAAAAAAAAAAATAAAAATATTTTGATATTTCTTCTCCAAGGAAGAACTGAACACAAGTTTTCAGCTTGTCACAGATGACGGTATTGAAGCATTATCTGAGAACTGTTCAAATTTAAAGAAGTAAGATAACAAAAATCATACAAATGATCAAATAGATTTTGTTTGCATGGAAAAGGAATGGATAAAGTTAGGATTTTTAAGGGTATCATCTGTATAAAAAAATACTTATAAAAGTATTGAATGAAACTTCTCAGTCCTTGGATTTACCCCATATTGGCTTTTAAATAATGGTAATCATTTGAGACATGAGAGGACTGAACACTGTAAGCATTTTTCTTGTTGCTTTGAAGACAATTATTATGAGACGACAATGGTAAAAGTGAAGAATAGTTACCACATTGTTGTTCACTTAATGTTTCAAGAACACAACAATATACCAGGAAATGACAGAGCAAACTAGCAAACCAGAGAGCATCTAATGGACAGCCAAACATACCTACATCACACAACACTGCGAAGCAGATTATCGGGAAGACGTGTTTTCACACACACATGCCCAGTCCTGACCCCAAAGATCAAATAAATTCTTTCCATAGACACAAACAGGACATAATCCTTCATCTGCACGGCACATACAACTTAATTCCCACCATATCCGCATAAAACCAGATAAAACACCAACGTCCCTCCTCTGCGGACATTGAAATGAGAAACTAACCGCCTGTCACTTCAGGACTTTCGTTTAAACTCCCTACCAAAAACATCAGACAAACAAAGTCAGCTGGGAAGAGTGTTTAAATTCATCATCATGGCCGCAGGCTGAAGGGAACATGCCCAAATGGGCACAGGATCTGAATGATGATGATGAATGTTTGAAGCATCATTACAATGACTGGTGTTGTGTTAACAAAAAAAGTCATAGTTTTGTCAGATTTGCTTTGCTGAATTGTTTCATTATAAAGTTAAAAGTTAAAGTTAAAAGAAAAGAAAATTTTCATAACTTTCTATGATGCTTAATTGAGATATACATGATTTTATTAACTATAGTCAGGTAATTCATGGAATTATTTTTACGGCTATTGTGGAATTATCTTTATAGTTATCATGAAATTATCTTTATGGCTATCGTGGAATTATCTTTATAGTTCTCATGGAATTATCTTTATAGTTATCATGGAATTATCTTAATTCATTTCTATCTTCAACACTTTTGCAGGCTTGATCTTAATGGAGCAAAATCTGTAGGCAAAGAATCATTAATAAAGGTAAACATGAAAACCTAAAATTTTGTATAAATCAAATATTAATAACTTTTCAAAATTGCCTACCAATGTTTTTGATGTTACCTTGTTTAGTTTAATGGGTTTTAAATTTGTGAGTTGTAATTTTGTTCATATTAATTGTCAACCCACTTTTCCACATCAACCTGAATTGATCTTCTTTATAAAACACAGATTCTGATGTGCATTATAATATCCAACAAAATACATGCGTAAAGCAAGATAGTTTAAAATCATATTCTTGTTTACAGTAGAGTTACAGAACTTTGGCGAGCATCTCTTTCATGAACATTCTTATTCCAGCTCTTTCAAGCGTGTACACAGATGGTGGATTTGGATTTAGGGTACTGCACTCGAATTTCTTCACCACCAGAGTGTGAGGTTTTGTGGACACTTCCTCAATCTCTGACCTCCCTCTCCTTGTGTGGCATGATGCTGCAAGACGAGAAGATTCTTGTAGAGTGCATCACAAGATTACCACGCCTGACAAGTATAAAACTGTGTGGTGTCCCAGCCCTAACAGATGAAACACTGGAACAGGTGAATGGAATTAAGTATTGGAAACTTTTAACAAGATAATAGTGGTTCGGTATCAGCGCTGTTTATAGCCGGGTGCGCATTATTTATCAGTATAGAAGGGCACACAAATGGTTAGAAAAGTTGTTGTGGACTTTAAGATTAACTTTGAAATAATTTTTTTTCATTTTATCATCAGATTGTAGCAAAAATTGGTCACCGGCTGTTAGATTTAAACTTAAGTGGAATCGGTATCAATGAAATCACAGACAAAGGTCTAAAGGCTGTCTCCAAATACTGCACCCACTTAGAAGCTCTTCACATAAGCATGCTCCGGGAAGTTACTGGAATCACTCTTTTGCCAATATTTGCTGATCCTGAGAGAGCATCGAGGTTAAAGACCCTTGCTGCTAACTGTAAAAAGGTGGAGAATTATAAAAATTATTGTTTTCTTATGAAGGAAAATAATTTCAGATATGAACTCCAGTGTGTAGCAGATGCAGGGTTTAAAAAAATCTGTAATTAATATCCTGTCTTTTCCCTTCTTGTTAAAAAAATCAAAATTTGAGATCTAGAAGAGGAGAAAATTTATTAGGGAGATAATGTAACTTATTTGTATCATTTAGTTTTACAGCAATACCATTGTTTACCAAAATTTGCCTTCGCTTTTATGGTTTCTTTGGGTTTAATTAGCAAACCTATATTTATATATTTGTTTCAGATGGATATTAATTTGTTGGACCAAATCATGTACAGCTGCCCTAATCTTGACATGCTTGATGTGTCCGGCTTGAGTTCAGTGACTGATCAGATGATTATCACCCTTGCTGACCATTCCCCAAAGTTGACCCAGCTAAATCTGAAAGGGTGTAAGCAGGTCAGATTTCTTTCTCTTGCATCACTGGTTAATGATGTTAGGAAATGGAGGCATTGTTTGTAGTGATAAATGTCTTTGCAGTTCAGAAGAGCTGAATTTGTACAACTTAAATCTTTGAAAAATGTGCACAATTATTTTTTTTATATTGCCCAAAGACTTAACAAACATTGAAAACGTATTTGCTTTTTAATAATTTGAAATAATTTGCAACACTTTTCTAACAATTAAGGTTACAGATGCTGCCATTTGTTACTTGAGTGGATGTTGTCCCCTCAAGAGCATGTGTGTCTCTGGTCTCCATGCCCTTACAGACAAGAGCATCTTTTGCTTGGCTAGCAGCTGTCCACAGCTCGAAGAGATTTATCTAAATGGTTGTGCCCATATATCACCTGTGGCTGTGCAGTACTTGAAGGTATAAAAAAAATATGCTTTGATTCTTTTTTTCAAATAAATTCAAACATAGTTTTTAAAAAATTGAATGGAACTAAATAGATTGACATAAAATTTAGAACGTCCCTGATTATTCAAGTTTACTTGTTGCCATTGGGCTTAAAGCATTCCACCACCAATGTTGCACATTCACACTTTCCAGAAATATGCCACAATATATGCATAGTTATCCTGATATTTATTCTAATCTCATTATAAATCACTAACAAAAATGTGTAAGTAAATATTATAATATTATAATTTATTAAGTTCAAGAGACAGCATACACATATTATTAAGTAGACCAAGAATATTCTTTTCACTTTTATCAAGACACTTAATTTTATTGATAGCTTCTAATTGTTTATGTATATATTTTTTCCTATTCAGGACCGCTCTCTAAGGAGGCTGTATGTAAAACATAATATACCAAACGCCAGCCCTAATCAACTTATGGCTAAAAATTTAGACACTGGTGAATTCTGCCGTGCTGATCTTTTATAGGATTAAAGACATTTTGTTATAAAAATAAAAATTCCATTATTATTCCATGATGACATATGGCATAAATATTGAAGATTTGGAGTAATGAAGATTTTCGCATAATGAAAATAATATAACAATGATATAAAAACTAAGTAGCCGCTGCTAACAACTAGCAACTCTCCTTCTTTATTATTAATGGGGCTGCAATAATTCAACTAAAGGTAATGTTCACACTGTGGCTTTGTTGCAGCCACAAAGCTCAGTAATGAATCACTGTTGAGAATCCATGACACAGATATCCACAGAGGTGTTCACACTGAGCAGGTGCGGTTACCGGAAATTTGTTTGAAAGAACTTTCCGGATACGAGCAGGCACAAGTATGGCATCTGATGCAGAACTTTTGTTTATATTTATCAAAGGTATGTGCTAATGAAGTGATCCGCAACCTGCCACTCCATGTGGCTATTTAAAATAATAAATTAGGATTTTTTTTTCTTTTAAATATTTTACAAATAGCCACTTATGCAAGGAAAAATTAAAACATAATTTTAAAAAAAATATCTTTAATTAATTACATTTTGTTAAAACAAGACATTATTTATGTAAAAAAAATTCTTTTCTTACCCACTCCAATAAAATCAAACTTGAAATTTGTTTCATAAAATTTAATCTTGGAACTATAAAATATGGCTACCATAGATTACGACATTTGTAAACAATTCGGATGATATTAAATTCAACATATTTTTTTTTACCACTCCATTCTCTATCGGTTGCTATGCTACTGTCAACTGATAATAATAATAATAATAAGTGGTCTTATACAGCGCGGTACCCCAGCCTAGGGCTGGGCTCACTGCGCTGTACATAAATGTGCATTGATAGCGTAGCTTTTTTTAATGTATATGGCTAGCATACAGTATACCACAGCAGTCCAAAACCCAGTGGAAATGAAACTTGGTGGCCCCGTATTTATTGCAGCAAGTAGCACGTGGTCAAAGAAAGTTGAGACTCCAATAACAAATCTGCAGTGTGAACGTAACTTAAGAGTTCCAGTTAAAAGTTTTTTTTTTTTTATTTTTAAACAAAATTATCTAATAGAAAAGCATAATAATATAACTACTATATACATGTAACTGTAAGGTCTATAATTTATTATAGATTTGTCAAAATATATTTGGAGAATGGGTGCAACAATAATGGAAATTAAGCAAAAAAATAACTTGGGGCTTTAAATTATTTATTTCAAACTTTTGAGCTGTAGCTTCAGCTATAACTTAGGGTTCTAACTAAATAGTACAACCCAAACTGCTTTGTTTATAAACAAAAACAAATATTTTTCATATTTTTTTCAAACCAATGGCTTCTTTTATGTATCCTGCTGAATAATTCAACGTAGAAATTTATTGAGACACAAATTTTTTAAAATCTTAACAATTAAAGTACCGTATATAAATAATCAATAAGTTGTGTCAAAAAGAGGTAACCATTGTATATTAAATAATAAGGTAAATCGTGATGTCAAACTTTATTACATAAAAGCTGACATCAAAAAAGAAATTTATATTTGTTGTGCAAAATGACCTGTATGAGTTTTAATATCACTCATTAGAGAAGTAAACAAAACTTGTTCTGAAGATTTCTATGGAAATTTGTGAGTTTTCTGTGTAAACAATAGTGATAGCTAAGTGTTAAAATCTCCACACATGAAAATGTTCTATTCTGAACTCTCCCCCCTCAGTGATTATGTTATATGAACCCCTTATTCCTGTCATATTTTAAAAAAAAAAAATTCTATATAGGCAGTCAGCTTAAATATTTTAAATAAAATCTTTTGATTAACTTTTGACAAAAAGTACAGTTTTCTTGCATCATACATTTAAACATAAAAATCCTTCTTGAGTTTTCAATGACAGATAATAAAAATTATTATTATTATTTATACATTCATTGATTCAACCCATGTTGTGTGAACTTGCTTATTGGCAGTTCAGTGGTCTATACTTAACAATCGTTCCATACAAAACTTTTTCACATTTTTGTTTATGTGTACCAAAAATATCTGTGATATTAATTTTGAATGTCTTAAATATTTTATTTTCATTAATCTTTGTTTTCTATAAAAAAATGATTATAACCACAGGTACCATGTGTTTGATACTCTTCAAAAATATTTTATACATGTCTAAATCTATGTTAATGAAACCAAGCAGTGAATACAATTATCTAAAAATTTTACATTGTCTAGTTTATCAAAATCTGGAAGGCATCTTCATCCTATTGTCTCTGGTTATCATAGAGCATATTTTGCATCATTCTTTCTATTATAATTACTCTTTCAGATTATTTTCTTCTGGTAATTTTTTTTTTATTTCTAGCCTCATGCACTTGACAAAAAAATTCTCAAATAATTCATTAATGCAAGTCATCTTGAATAATTTGGTTTAAACATTAAACAAGTCAAACCTTTCATGTGTCCCCTTTAACTCTGTGAAATGATATACAGGGGTCTCATTTCCCTCTAGTTTCTCCTGTTACAACGACCGATATGATTTTTATATTTTTTATATATAATTCCATTTTTAAATTGTACAGTTTGCTGTTTTTGTATGACAGAAATGTGTCTCATTTGGAGGTGTCCCCCAATTTATTTTCCTGTTTCAAACTTTGAACCTGCAGTTATTGCTGTTAAGAAAGTGCTTTTAATTTAAAGTGAGACAAGATTAAACGCAAGTGCATGTCCTATGATTAAACTGCTGTGACTTAATCCAACGTTGTGAGTAATGAACTTTTTTATTCTGTTGTCATGCTTTCAATTTATGATATGTTTTTTTTCTTACAGGTAAATTGTTTGCTTTAAGTAAAAAACTCCATTTTATAGATATAATAATGTCCATTATTTAGAAATGATTTGATAACCTATTTGTTTATTCATAGTCAATTTCAAGTGCCTGTTCATATTTGGCAGCTCCATCAGAAGCAATACAAACATAGCTTACTATTTTACCTGCATTTGTATATTAATAAAATAATTAAAATGATTTCTTTGCAACCCACAATAAAATTGCATACAAATTGTTCTCTTTGTTCAAATTGCACATTTCTGTACACTGATCTTAATTATTTATTTTTTTTTATGATAGATTAATTTCACCAAATGACAATCACAATCTTGCTTATTAACAGTAATCAAGGATTCAAAGATTGTGTGAAGCAAAGAATATCAGGAATAAATCATTAATTTTTTCAATCGCCTCAATATTATTTTAAGAATTTCATGCGCCATAGGGACTCACAGCATGCAAATGAACTGCTTCCCAAAGTACATGGACTCTATTAAAAAATCAACATAATTGTCAACTATTTGCTGGTAAACAAAGTGAATTAGTGATACTGGTGTAATTTAAATAGTTGCTTCACTCAACTCCATTCACTTTTACATCCTTTAAGTCTAAAAAAGTTATAAATGAAAATGGCTGGAGATAGGGGCAGCAATCTGTCGTGATGCCACCAGTGGTGAAACAGTTACATGAAATTTGAAAGGAAATTGTTAAAACAAGGTATAGGAAAACAAATGATTAAATTTAACATAAATTATTATATCTATTTTTTAAAAATTATGATTATATTATTAAATTTCACAATAAGGCTTACAAAAATCGGAAACCTAATTTTAAGAATCCAGTTTTGGTGGATATACAGCTAGTGCTCTACTTACAACCATGATTGGTTCCGACAGACCGGTCGTAACACGATTTGGTCGTAAGTTGAGTACGCTATGTGTAAGTAATGTGAAGTGATGTTATAAAAATATTTAAGTTAAATTATATCATAAATTTCTTTTATTGTTATAAATCATAATTGTCGATGTTCATGACCACCTATGATTGCAGAAAATGCAGTTCGACCGATAATTGAGGCATAAATAAATCTGAAATCTACTACAGTATGGCCAGTGATCGTGGTCGTAAAGTCTAATGTTTGTAAGTTGCATAGGTCGTAAGTCGAGCACTAGCTGTAATGGGATAAGGCCTTTTTTTAGAAAAATGAGGGTGGGTGTTCAGATTTGAACAAATTGGGAGCTTTTGTTTGTTCTTTAAGGTAACAATAATGTTACATCCTCTATTAAGGGCTGAGATTAATCTCTTATAGCCTGGGCAAAATGTAATATTTTTTAATGTGATCTAAGTGTGCAATTTATCTTGCAGAACTTTTTCATCTACTACCACAGTCCATATACAAAGTTTAATCTTTTAGCATAACCTAAAAAAACGGGTCACTCTTCATTCTGAACTTAAAAACTCTTTATTGCAATTTAGCTTCAGATACTGCCTTACAATATCATTATTAAAGACCACACATTTTTCTTTTTAAAGACAATTTATTAGCATCATTGTGCAGACAAAAATCATCTACTATAAGTACGTGTACACTGTTATCTCCAGGAGACAAAATTTTTTTTAAAATCAAATAGCAACAACAAATTACAATCAAATATATAAACATAAGACAGGGCAAACCTATCACCAGTGAAAAAATAAATGCCTTATATGTATCATCAGGTAAGAAATGTAATCAAACTAGACATATTTTGAAGGGACACATTTTAGGATATTTTTTTTAAAAGGATTTTATTTTGTTTCTATAACGCAATGTTAAAAGTTGCCTTCTGTTTGCAAGGGCTGCAGAGTAGGAATATTGGCATTCATTTCAGGAGATGAAGGAAGGCTCTATCTGAAACATACTTAAAACTGTAGTGTGCTCATAACCTTAGGTATTTTGCAATCAACGGCCAGGTTTAATAATATTTCAATCCATCTCATGTTTAACTGCCTTTCTCCAAAACTTAAACTACAAACTGCATGTCTCACCCAAAACACAACCCCTACACCTCCAGAGAATCACAATCCTAATTTTTCTACCTCATAACAATTTGAGATTTTTAAAATATACATTTTTTGTGTGCTAAGATTTGAACTACTGTGCCACATTTCCAAGTAAAAAATACATTATAATGAATTCTGAGATAGAATGAACTATCAGTGAAAACTACCCTCCTAAAATAAAAATGTCAGTGAAAACACCAACAATGTCACAGGTGCTGTCAATCATCAACCTTTTTTTAGTTTTATCTAAATCAAATTTTCCAACTCAAACCAAAAAATATTTTTACATAATGTTGTATGATCATAAATAAATACACTTTGATCTCTGATTTTGAAAAAAAAAGTACGGACTATATGTTGTAGGTACAGTAAATTTAATACTATTAGTATTAATGAGAAATAAGATGGATCATCATAAAATGACTGTTGCACATAAATTTAATAGAAATATGAGAAACAAGACATCTGCTAATACTAATACTAAAATTTTTAATTTCATTTCTGGGTAAAGCTTAACTTACACAAGTAGTACAAATTTATTCTTTGCACAAAAAAAAAATTAATGCAGGGAAATAATTAGCCTAGGAATGTAAAGGACTAATTTTGTGCATTAAGATATACATAATAAAACTTCACTGCAAAGAGGGAAAAAAAAAATGGACACATGGCAATAAACTGTCCAACAATCACCAATGATTGGAGAACATAATATATCAAATGAAAACTTGATGTAATAGATGACATGAAAGGTTGTTTGGTTTTTTTTTTTAAATATATTGATTTATTTTCTATTTCTTTTCCAGCTCCTCATCAAACAAATCATTGAGATAATGTGCTAAGATTATGTTAAAGTTACCAATCAATGTTCTTTTCTTTAATATAATAACAACATTATTTTGTACAAATATAATAAGTTTTCACAAATGTTTAAACAGTTTCAATGACATAGGGACGCCACCCCTAAAGCCATACAGTTGTGATGCAGATACAGATTTCTTTGTTAAACCTCAGCCCAGTTTCATTCATATATACCCAATTTTTCATGGATTTCCTTAATTTTAAAACAAGGTTCATGAACAAAAATGTACATGTATACAAAACACCCAACCACCAAAGAAAAAAAAATTGGAAAAAACAGCAGAGCGGGAACAATTCAACTTTACATGTGAGCGGTTAGAAATCTCTTCCTACCAGATCACTCCCATTTTACATACAGTTTGTCATGCATCTGGTAAAAATATTTAAAACCTTTTGTTGTTTTTTTTAAATTTATATACACAGCAACAATGAGTTGATTTTATTCACAAACTTACATGACTTCCTTGAAATTTTCTTCAACATCCATAACAACACCATGAAGTTGTATTTCAAAATGCTCGAACTCTATACACTGAGACTACTAATAAATATGCATATTTTTTTTTAATTGTACAACATGTAAAAGTGCTGAGGCTGTAAACAAAGGTATCACACAAAAATAATAACTTATCAATATTTAAATTATTTGGATAAAAAACTGAACAGTGTTAATGTTAATCCACCATCCTCACATTTATATCTTTGTATACATTTTATTGAATATTTTAAAAATGTCTTTTAACATATTTTTATTATATACCGTTCAAGAACAAATTTCAGAATCAAAATACATAACTTTGAGTTATTAACATAAGAATATTATTTTCTTCATTTCTCTTAAAACTTAAAGTATTGCTTTCAATTTTGTGAAATCATACCAAAGCTGATAAAATAATTATTTAAAAAAAACATTTCTCTGTTTATTATTACGCTAGTGCTAGTTTAGATTGATTGTTAATGAAGTTTTACTTAAAACCTTTTGGTATTTTATTTTTCGTCAATATTTCCTGTCAAATAAGTCATTGAAAATAGCACTAAAAAATAAATGTTGAACAAACGGACAACAGAATTTTTTTGAAAAACTTATAAATACAATTGTTTGCAAATTGGTCTAGGACAGTGGTTCCCAACCGAAGGCTCAGTAAGCACTCATCAGGACCTATGGGGCTGCTCCAGGAAACTCCTTAACACTATTAACTTGTTAGACATAAAATTAAATTTAAGAAGGGCTTTGTGAGTTAAAAAGGTTAGGTCTAGCAGACCAGACCATCTGTAGGATCAAATTATTAGGATGGTGCATAAGGTTACCGGAAATTTGTTTATATGAACAACAGTATTACTTACAGATCTGAATATAACTATTTGAAAAAGGTTGTAATTCACATCATCATTCAGTGTTGTTGAAATTTATGAGTTTCAACATATCATTAATACAACTACTTGGATCACTATATGGAAATTCGTGTTTTTTTGTTAATTTTAAATTTATGAATGTACATGACTAAATTAAAAAATGAAATGCCTTCAGAAAACTTAAAAGCCTAACAATTAGTATACATTAAAAAAATTAAACCATAGAGTCAAAATTAAATCTAATTTCAAAATCACTATATCTTCACAACAGGCATATCAAGAAAATGCAAGGGTATTAAACATTTGCTAACAATTTAAAAATGTTAAACTAGAAAATCATATTTATCCAAATAAAAAATGGAATATCAGAGCAGTGTAAAATGATGTTGCTTTGGGCAAAGTGCAGCATTGTCAAAAAAACAAAAATAGTAATGAATATGAATCCAGATAAAGAAGAACATGATATTATGTCTGATAGACTAAAGTTAATGGCAATTTTTTTCTCTCCAAAAATTCAAACTTTAATTTACAAAATTTAAATAGCAATACCCCAAAATTAAGAGTCATATATGACATATGGCTAACTTGGGACTTAAAACATTTTATTTTTACATCTCCTTAAATTTAAATGAATGTTTTCATCTCTAATCCAATTTTGAGTTATTTTGAAACATTTTATTTTTTAAAATAAAGTTCTCTATATATTGCATAGTAACATCAATATATGCTCTAGACAGAACAATTTTTATCATTATTAAATTTGTACAAATATAATAAGTTTTCACAAATGTTTCAACAGTTTCCATGACAAAGGGACGCCACCCCTAAAGCCATACAGTTGTGATGCAGATACACAAATATTATTATCACAACTACCTCCAAGCAGATTTGAAGTGCCTTATGAAATGGGCGGACAAATGGGGCATGAAATTTAACGAAACCAAATGCTACACAATGAGCATCTCAAGAGAAAAACCATTAACCTATATGTACTCTCTAAACAAGACCATTCTCCAACAAGTATCAAATAATCCATACCTTGAAATTCTCTTCTCGAATAATCTAAAATGGTCACCCCATATAAACAAAATTTTTAAAAAAGCCAACTCCACACTTGGTTTCATACAAAGAAATCTGCGCCACTGCCCAACGGCCTGCAAACAAAATGGCTATCTCGCACTCGTCCGTCCATACTAGAATACGGTGCGATCATCTGGGACCCATACCTCCATACCTAAAGCAAGACATGGACAAGATGGAGCAAATACAGCGTAACGCAGTGCGCTTCATCGCAAGTGACTACAAATCCACCACTCCTGGCTTCGTCACTGACCTCTTAAAAAGATCTGAATCCCCTCCCTCAAAGACAGACGAGAAAAGCTCCGTCTAACATTCCTATATAAAGTGGTCAAGGGGCTAGTGCCGGCCATCCCAGCTAACACGTATTTCTCCCCACAGAAGCGAGATCATTTAATCAGAGCCAAACGCTCAATAAACACTGACTTCACCTCTGACAACTCCATGTTACATCCGGAACAATAGTAAATGCTTCACTGAGCCTCGGTGTAACACAGTCCAATATAAACAATCATTCTTCCCACGAACAATAATTGCTTGGAACCAACTGGACAATGCCGCTGTGGATTGACATCAATCGAGAGTTTCAAGGCTGCTCTGGCACCCGCTAGGAGCCGTTGGGATAGCCGCATCGTTTCCCAAACCGTTGCACATATGCAAGAACATGGATGCACATATGCCAGTACATGGATGCAGCAACGTACTCTATCAGAACTTGAATGATAAAGCTTATACACTAAATTTGATTTAAAAAACCAAAGAGTGGGACATGACATATGAAATCTAGGATGTTGGAAGCAAAACAACATATGTAGTACAACTATTGTATGTAAGAGATTGTTAATTTTTTTTTCAACAACAGCCTTTGTTTATCAACAGCCGAAAAGCATCTTGACAAAAACAAAACATCAGATAAGAATTTTGGTTCAAAGGATAAGATTGGATCTCCGATAACGTTGTTTAGATTTATAGTACATAACAGGATATAAATTTAAAAAGGATGAATATGAAAATGAACAAATAAATATAGATACATTAAACATGATTTTAAAATTCTTTTATCAAGAATGGTGATGATATTTAAGTAGGAAATGAACACTTGCATTCATAAATTTTAGAATACTTATATGAAATCAGGTTATTTACACACATTTTTGGCATAAATAAGACGATATTTAAACCTTTTCCGTTAACTGAAAAATTCCCTGGAGAGCAGTAAATTTTTACACTGAAAATAATCAAAGCCACCGACAATAGTCATTTTTTGATTTAAAAAAAAGAACAAGAAAATTTAACAACCTCAATGTTTAAAAAGTGCAATAAAAAATGTGAGTATAGCACGTCACTTTCCAGTTCAAAAAAAGTATTTCCAATTTTTAGTTAATGACCATTCCTTACGTAAGTTGGAAATACATTTTTACATCAGAAGGATCTTTTCCACTAATGTGAAACTATATATGAAAGATTTTTCAAAATGACAGATAATATAAGTTAAAAATATTTAAAATGATAATTTTTTACAATTTTAACAATCAATTAAATTATTAATCTTGTCATTTAACAGAAGCTTTTGAAATTAAAAAGAAAAGAGCTGGTTGATTGCTAAAAGAATTGGACACCACATTTGATATTAAAGTAAATACAAGTTATTTACAGCATTTAAAAAAACAGAAACAGGAAATATAAAAGCACCAGCAGGAAACCTGTATCCAAGTAATAGTGCTTTCATTGCATTACAGAAACAAATATTATATTCATTTCTTTTGATGGGACTAATTATCATACAAACAATTTAAAAATCTGTAAATCAAATTTTTTAAAATTAGGTTATATTATTTAGGAATGTTCTTACAAATTAAATAATCAGCTGCATTCTTGTGTCAATAGTATGTTGATGAACCCTGATGAATTTATTTCATTGTAATGGAATCTACATAGCACATTTAGAAAACATGTTTTTTTTCAAAATAAAAAAATTGTCATGGGTAACGTAGTGATAGTAAACATTTACATATATATAATTCAAGTTATTATATTTCAAAAAATGCCCATAAACATAAAGTTAAACCCAATTATGCCAAGTCCAGAGGAATTATAATTTTTTTCAATAGAGACTTGATCCAATCACCTACATTTGGATCATGTATATGTGCAGTCCTACCACTAAGGGTATGGAAGGAATAATTTAATGAACCGGTAAATTGGTATTTCTAATTATACAAAATATTATATGCTAAATCACATTTTATTACTTGTGTAATTTTCTACTTCAATACATTGGTATTTAAACTACCGGTAAATATTTTTCTTTCTTTTCTAAAAAAATAATAAATCATGAAAGCAAAATGTTTCAAAATGGATCCTAAAACAATTTTATCTTCTCACATTTACCAAAAATTTACATTTCTTTTGATTTATTTGGGAACTCCATTTATGAACTGAAATTCAATGTTATTATACTAGGTTGTATAATTAAAACTGCCATGGCAATCACATATGAGTGACAATGTAGTGGAATCATTTCAGATGTTAAAAACAAATCATATTTACAGTGATTACACAGTGTATCCCCCCCCCCTCCCCCCACCCCCCAACATTTTTTTCATGAGAAATATTTCTTAACACAGCATCAAAACCTGTGAGATTTAGAATGAAAGAATGGGTTTCAAGCAACGTGGACTAAATTAACTGAGGCTTACATGTACACAGGCTGACTTGCCAATAGCTGGAATTCCAGAGCACTCATTACAGGAGAGTGGCAGTGCATTTAGAAACAAATCCTTCTCATAAACTGTACCTTCCCCACTGCCGCCTGTTATTTTGCTTGTTGATGGAATTTTTGGTATACCAGAGTTTGGTGTTATATTGAGTGGGCGATAGTGGACCCAAGACATGCTGCCCTGAGGCACCCATGAAAACCCGATGCTCTGACATGTGGTTATAAATGAGGCATCCTTAGTTTTGATGAAACCGTAGACTGTCAGGTTTTTGTCCAAGAGCTTGCGGGTCAGGTCCCTCAGGAGAACCACACCCAGGTTGTCACCGTGAAATTCTGGATCCACAAAAAGGTTGGCCATTGCTCCATTATACTGCATGCATATATAGGCAACCAGACGACCTTCTTTAGTGACGATGGCACTGCTGTCAAAGTTTTCAATAACTTGTCGAAAGTACTCCACAAGACCATCATTCGTGCGATAGTGCTTCCAGTGATCACAGACAGTTTCAGCATGTTCCCTTTTCAGTACTGTCAACTTCAGGTGCTCTGGAACTCTGGGAAAAAAAACGATGACACAGCTTATGTTCAAATAATAGAGTATGCTGAGATGATACAAGAAATCTAGAGGCTGGATTAAACATCTATTTTAAATTTCTCAATCTTTGCAAGGAGCGTTCAACACTTTTTTAGTTTGTAAATTGTAAAAATTTGAGACATTGAAGAATAGCGCTGATAGTTGTTGAAAAAAAAAAATATTTAAAATACTTGTATTCAAATACTTTCAAGTCACATTTGACATATCCTCCCCACAATAGCAATTTAAACTTGTATGCTTGAAGTAAAAAAACATGCCGAGAGGATTAGCTCATAACATTTGCAAGAATTTCATCCAAGTTAAGGAAGTACAACCAGAAAAATCAAATGTTAACTTACACAGCCGGTTCAGGGGGATCTGGTTTCATCCATGCGTACATGAATCTGTGTTCCACTGAAGTGACTTCTCCGAGTTCTCTTCTGCCCTTTTCTTGAATTAATCCCACAACATCATAAGGAACCCCTGTTCAAAATGTTATCATTGAATATTGCCTACTTGCATTTTTTAAAATCTTTTGTGTATTGTAATGATTAAGTATTTGTTAAACAATAATTCTATGCTATTTCATTATAAAAAAAAACAGGAGGAAAAAAACAACTGCTATTTTATCCTTCTAACCACCAAATTATGGCTTGTTCTGTTACAAAGATTATAAGTAAACAAACACTCTTTTATGCTTCCTTCCATTAACCTCCTCCACCCATTAAATCATACACCAAGTTTTTTTTCTTCTTTTTAATGGCTTCAAAAGTGTGTGAGTTTGCACTAAGCAGTCAATAATCTTTTGATCATTTCCCCCTAAATTGAACCTTCTTCTTTATGTCATAAGAAGGTTCCACTTCAGCCAGTTTTCAATAGCTCTACAAATATTACAAAGATTAGTTACAGTACCTGTGAAAATTGCTGGTTTCTTCCAGTCCACTACACATGGCCGCTGTATAAAAAACTTGAAATCTTTTATGCTACGGGTATGACACATGTAGTAATTTTTGAAATAACTAGGCACCTGCAGTGAACAAAATAGAAATACAATTAAAATGCAAAAAGACACTTAAGTCACTGACTTGGATTGTGACTATATTGTCAAGTTCAGAATTTTCATTAATAAGTAATTAGCAGTTCCTTGTACTGGTATTTCTGACAGGGAAATAGTAATTTCTATGTTGACACTTTGGCCCTATACTTACTGAATCAGGTGTCTTAGATCTAAGTATGAGACAGTTCCATAGAGGCCACTGATCCACAATGACTTCAAATCCAGTTAGCAAATCCTCCAAGTGGTTGCATAGTATGTAGTAGATCTGTAGTTTATTCAGATAATAAAAATATTAAAGCTGAGCAAACCTTTACTGTATTTGCTAACTATTTGTAGATTACGGACACACATTTTTAGCACCTCAAACAACTTGACAGTCTAAAATTGTATACATAATATTATTGCATATAGATTCTAGGACAATATATTTTTGTCCTTCTACATCATATTTTTAATGTAATAACTTCAGGATGTGTGATTGCCTAAGTACTAAGCAATAGGAGAAAATTGATTCAATTTTTTTTTTATATATGTACAGTTGTCCCTCGCGCTTCGACATTCACAGGTCTATTGCGTTTTTGTTTCAAATATAACAGTTTTCATTAAAAAGTTGATCGTGATAGTGAAAATGAAACAGCGTGTGCTCGGTTGTGTGAATCAATAATACACCCTTGTATTACAATTCAAATGGAAATTACTGTACGCATGTACTTTAGGCATATTTATTCAAGCACCCCCCCAGAGGGTCTAATAATGTTAAATACCATATTTTGAGGGTCATGAAAAGGTTTTTTCTTTACTCCAACTATGAAAATATTCAATTCATAAATAAAGAATCCTACTTCGCAGAATTTCAATTACTGCGGTAGAATCTGGAATCCATTAAGCGCGATAAATGAGAGACGACTGTATTATTAATTCCGTGGATAATGTTTTAAGGGAACAAACTATTTCCTATAAAACAAAGAGAAACTAACACAACCAACTTAATATGAATTAAAAATTACAATATATTTACTAGCTAGGACATTTAAAATCTAAACTGAATTTAACAACTGAGAATATCTATACATTTTTTTTTACTTAGAAAAAAAATTGTATGTAATTTAAATAATTGTTTTTTTTACATCCTCAAAAACTTTAATTACGGAGACATTTTTTAAATTTCATACTTAAAATAATGAAATTCATTTTTTGTGGCTTTGCCAGGAAAGCATATTCAAAATTAAATAAATGTTGAGAGCAAAATTGAGCCATGGACCATCAGTATATATAAACTCACTTTTGCTGACCCAGGTAACTGTGAGTGAAGTTCCCAGCGAAGTTCCTGAGTTTCTTCAAGAGTTAGGGTTTGAAACATTACAGACATCTTTACAGAATGCTGTAACTTTAGTGCTACAGTTGACAATTGAAAGCTAAAGAACCTGTAAGTATGTAAAATGTTAAATTAACTTAATTTAAATTTATTTTACATCTTTAATATAATATACACCATGCCCATATATTTTTTGGATTAGTCATTCCAACTACTGTTATCATTATCCTAGCGACAAGTATGTCAATTAAATTGTGAGCTGATGGAAAATATTGTCTTATTAGAACAAACCGAAGTATGAGAGCCTTCGTCAACTTAAATCGTTTTTAAATTTAAAAATTTAAGGAATTTATTATAATATGAATGACATTTTTTTTTTAAAGACTAAGGAAAGGTTTCATACACACAAAGTCTTTTTTCAAGTATTATTATCTAAGTCTAGTTCTAGCACATTGAGAAGTTACAAAGCCAAATACCACTCACTGAAATTTATATTAACTAACCATAAAGCTTAATTAAGTTCAATAGCTAAGATAATATAGCCCTGAACTTAATTATATATCCTACTAATTTACAGAATCTTATTTTTTTATGTTTTCAGTACCACACTCTGACTCTGTCACTTGTGACTGTGTTCTGTTACCTCTGTTGTTTGTGTCTACTCACTTTGTTGGCCTATAAATTGTATATATAGTGGAACCCCATGCTAAAACAGGAATTGGTATACTCTTGAAAAAAAAAAGGATAAGAGCGTTTATGAATTTGATTATGATACTACATAGCTTACTAACTGCAAGTTTAAAAATATCCAAGAAATCCCTATTTTCTTGCTTTTTTAGTACATTCTGGATGAACTTCTAAAAAAGAGATCTCCTTGATTTTCGTTTTTGATTTTTTGGTCTACACTCATAATTTTTGAATAAGTTATAAATGACAATAAATTTAAGAAGCCTATTTTTTTAAAATTATTGATCAGTTTTTCAAAAACAATTATTGATCAGTAAAGTTGCTAAATTTTGGGTTAATGGTATGGGTTTTGCCAAGAGTTGCCTCACTGTAAGCGCAGTGGCGTCACTTTGGGGACTCTGAACACTAGACTAAGTGAATAGACCAATTGTTGGACCTGAAAAATGTGTGTGATAACTTTCTCGATCAACTTACAAGTTTTAAAAGAAATGAAAAACAGAAACAGATCATTCCTGACACCCCAAGAGTCTTGGCAAGACTGAACACGGACATTTCATCATATTTTTCATGCCACGTTCAATACACCAAAACAAGAAACAAAATGATTTTCTGGGAAGGGGAGCCCCTCCCCAGAACCCGCCCCCCATCTTTCAAAAATAAAAAAATTAGAAAACAAAACAGAGTAGGGTTAAACCTGAAAAAAGAAATGGAACAAAACAATGAACGTGTCGGCAGAAAGCTTTCGAAAGCCATGTGGACGCAGCCGTTGCAACACTTGCCCTTTTCTCGTCCAGACTCAACACATAAGTTTCCCTAAGGGCAGTTTTCAGATATGCGATGGCTTCCTTTGTACAAGCCGCAACGTTGTCTACGCCAAAGTCTGCACCTGCTGTCAGCTGACGTATATAGGGGAGACTGGACGCCGTCTCTATGACAGGTGTACCCAACACCTCCGTAACATTACACAAGATAAACAGTGTCCCGTCTCAAAAAACTTCTATAGTAGCGACCACCAGGGCAAGACGGACATTTCAATTAGTGCGATCGTGGCTAGCACAAACACACCCAGTCGGGTCAATGTGGAACACAGGCTTATCCTGACTTATAGTACCCTGACGCCACATGGGATGAATGTCATGTCTCTTTTCACAGCTTGACCCTAGCTCCGCCCCTCCACGTCCTGACCTATCGCAGTGGACTTTTTTCTCCTCTTTTCTTTCGCTCTTCCCTATTTAATCTCTTCCTCACTTACTTTCTGTCACATTTCTTTTGCTGCCCACGGATACTATGTCCAAGCTAAGTGATATTTCTTATTTTTATACCATTTTTTCTGTTGTTTTATTCGCTGACGAAGGCTTTCTGCCGACACGTTTGTTGCTTTGTTCGTTTCTTTTTTCAGGTTTAACCCTACTCTGTTTTATTCATTCTACATTGTGCTAACCTGATTGCAGTCTCTCCCCTTATTACCCTAAGAAAACAAAACCTTGCATTAAGTGAACACAAACTTTGAAAACTTTAGATTACGGTGCTAAAGATGGAAGATGACCAGTGGGAACCTCCATGACCTATTTACCATGGAACACATTGCAGGCCTTACCGTTAACCCAATCAGCCGTAAAGTTTACCTAATTTTAACTTAAATTTTCAAAGCTTTAACTTAAAACTCGAAAAACAAAAATCAAATAAATTCTCAATAAAATAAATAGAACAAGCCAGATGTTGGAACTAAGTAATTGGCGGATGTAGAAATGTAGAATTAATTATTATACCAAAAATCGAATATAAATGCAAAATTGGAAAGTGGAGGTCGCCATTTTGGCAAAATAATGATACCCGATTTTCCGATTGGTGTTTCCGGGTGATACCAAAGTGAATACTAATACTAGTCTAGAGAGTCATAGTTCAAATTAACACTAACTAACACATGATTTTTATTTGTACTTAAATTTATTAAATAGTATTAAGCCTAGGCCTAGACCAAACTAAGCCCTAAACCTAGCAAATTACTTAGTATATTAGAATTTAGTCTAGTTTATAGTTTAGAATTACTAATGTACTTAACTTACTTAACTGATTTAGTGATTATATTATTATTAGCTCAGACTCAGTCATTTCAGTTAGTATCAGTAATTATCAGTCTTGTAAGTTAGTAGGTAATTGCAGATAAGTGATAGTCAGAAGTATGTGTATTGCTAGACTATTACTATTAGTAGTATAAACTATCTCATAACTTTTTAAAAATAATTGAAATTAATAATACTAATTAATACTAATTAAAATTGTGTGCTTAGACTGACAGTCTTGAGTGATTAGCTTGAACTGAGTGAGTTGAAGAGTTGTCTAACCTGTAGACTGTAGTAAAGTAAAGTAAAGGCTTTAGTTTTATTGACTTAAATTATTAAAATCTGCATAGTCGACGTCGACCAGGATACTATAATACCGGTATTAATTTATAAAACATTTTGTTCGTATTAATATCATCAAAATCTGAATACCTATTTGAAGAAGTGTCCCTCAAACAAGGTTTCGCAATGTCACTTTCTACCCTGATTTTGTTTTAGCACTTCCACGACAAAAGACCTTGAGAGCACGTCCGGTAACCGTGTTCCACTTGTTATTTTCTTTGAATCAACACCGCATCATTATGACCTTTGAACTCTGCTTTTAACCTATAACCTTTTCTAAAACCTACACTTACACTTTTTTTTTTTTTTTTGAAATCAGTAATTACCAAATATTCAATAAGCTACCTAACTTGTTCTGAGTTAATGATAATAATAATAAATAATAGGCATTTATTCTCGTTCAAATATAACCTTTTAAACTATACACATTCAGCTAATGATCATAATAATAATCACACTGATTTTTAGGACATTATATATCTAAAAGAATGAGATATACTTTTTAAGTACGTTCGGATTCCTAAAAACAACCATAGTTATTTTCTATTATTTTACGGAAATCGAATAAATTTAAATGCGCAAAAAATAATTCTAAATCGTTTTTATTTTAGTAAAAGTTTTAATATTATTATTACAAATTACCAATACATTTAAAATATCAAGTAAGGAACTATTTTAAGCATTTTATATTTTAAAGTTATTAAAAAATTTAAAAAATTAAAAAATCATGATTAAAGATTTACACTATAATCACATTTATCGGGAAAACCCAAGCATCAGTCGTTTTTAGTACGTCTTTTAGTGCGTTGTTAATATTGCAAATTAAAATTAAATTGTTCTAAATCAGTGGTTCTGAACCTTCCTAATGCCAGACCCTTTAATACAGTTTCTCGTGTCGTGGCGACCCTCAGCCACACAATTATTTCCGTTGCTTCTTCATAGCTGTACTGTAAGGATATATCTTTTCAGATGATCTTAGGCGACCCCTGGAAAAGGGTCGCGACCCACAGGTTGAGAACCGCTGTTCTAAATAATCATGTAAATGACGTCATAGTGCGAAAAGCATATTTCGCCAATACTCTTAGGTTTCTTTAAATTTATAGACAAAACTGATTAAGTATTTTCCCTTCTTAAAAGTAAAATTAATTGTAATCTCCTTACCTTATGATTTAGTCGTCATTTTGTGTTTCAAAAAACGGTCCGATTTTAAAGATGTAATCAAATACAATTGATTGCTTTTTAAATTGTTAATAAAACACACATACATTTTTGCTTTGTATATTTTTACATGTAAAAATGTTTGCATGTTTTGATTAAAAATATATACTTTTATTAAATTCATAAAGTGTAAAAACTAACCTTTAAATATAATTCTAAGAAGAAAATGTGGTTTAAGTCAATCAGTGCAGCGCAACTCCATAGCTTAATAGCATTGACCAATCCACTTATAACTAAAACAAAAAAGAACGAACCATATGAAGTTTTAGTTTGGGTATGGAAGGAACTACATTAACTACAAAATTCTGTCCCTGTCGTACACCTGCATAGATGGCTCAGCACCGGAATATCTCAAGGAATTGATTTATAAACATGTACCTCTGAAGAACCTGCAGTCTTTAACACAGTACTTACTGAGTTTTCCTAGAGTGGATGAACACATAAAAATGTCTTAAGGAGTGCGCTCTTTTGAAGCGATAGCACCAAAATTATGGAAGAATTTGCCTCAATCTTTGAGGGCATGGGCGCCCACAGGTAGGGGCAAGGTGGGGCACTTGCCCCCCCCCCCCCCCCCCCCNGGGGGAAGGTGGGGCACCTCCCCCCCCCCCCCCCCCCGGATTGATTGGATAAAAAAAATTTTAGACAAAAATAGACAAAAAATATATTAAAGTAAAGAGAAAATAAAGAGAAAGTAACTAAGCTGATGTCCTGTCCGTTCGGTCACCATACAAATAGGCTACAGTAAATTAAAACTACATTAAAACATTACTAAAAAATTGTTGCCCCCCCCCCTCGGAAAGTTAATCGATTTTTTTTGCCCCCCCCCCCTAGAAAGTTTTCTGCGGGCGCCCATGTTTGAGGGGAATCGTAAATGATAAAAAATCATTTAAGAAACAATTTTAAAACTTTTTTGTTTAAATAGATTTTGCAGGACCAGAGCACAGTGAGCAAGCTAAAGTGGCATGGATAACAGCGTGATATAAATATCAAATCAAATCAAACAATCCGGTAGAAGATTTTTCTAAATTTATTTAAATCTGGGTGGGGGATGGGTTGGTTACTTTGGCCCAGGCAGCACAAGATACGTCTCAAAATAAATGAATGAATTAGATAAACAATTAACCCTCTTGGGAACATACATTTCGGAGGTAGGAAATAGAATGTGTACATATTCACGTGGATGACAATATTTTTAAATCCTATGGTATTACATTTGAGAAAAGAGCGATGTTACATTCTCCTTTTACAAATATTTGTATGTTCAATTTGCCCAAGGCAGCACAAGATACTTCTCAAAATAAAGGAATGATTTTGATAAATAAATAATTTTCTTGGGTAAATACATGTTGGAGGTAGGAAATAGGATGTATATATTTTCACGTGGATGACAATATATTTAAATCCTATGGTAATGCATTTGAGAAAAAAGGGATGTCACATTCTCTTTTTACAAATATGTGTATGTTCATTTTGCCCAAGGCAGCACAGCATAGTCTCAAAATAAAGGAATGATTTTGATTAAATAATTAATTTTCTTGGGTAAATACATGTCGAAGGTAGGAAATAAGATGTGTACATTTTTACGTGGATGACAACATAGTTAACTCCTATGGTATTTCATATGTGAAAAAAAGAGATATCTCTCTCTCTCTATCTCTATCTCTCTCTCTCTTCTCTCTCTTCTCTCTCTCTCTCTCTCTCTCTCTCTCTCTCTCTCTCTCTCTCTCTCTCTCTCTCTCTCTCTCTCTCTCTCTCTCTCTCTCTCTCTCTCTCTTTACAAATTATAAGTATTTACCAATTAAGAAGATCGATGGCGTTAACAAATCTTGGGTACAATTATATAAGTATACACATGAATATCAAAAACCCAATCATTTTACACACTTGAAAAATTAATTTTAAAAATAGAGATGTGTTAATATTTAGTATCAAAAAATTAAAATATTTTTTTTTGTTTTTACTTTGCAAAAAGTAAAGAGATTTGTATTTTTTAGATTAACCATTTAAATTTTTTTAAAAACAACACTCAAATCTGTTATAGACGAGAAAACGGTTGCGCGATTCTTCTTTAGATAAAAGAATTCTTTGTTTTATGATTTTCTGATAATATATAGGCCTATATATTTTTTTAATTTTTGCTGAAGATATCAATATATATCGAATTCCTATAATATAAAATATGTTTATATCATATATAGAGTTTTTGGTGTAAATTTAAGGCACGTTTTTTAATAAAATTTTTAGAGAAAAAAAAGTTGTAATTCAAAGGCACGAAAAGTGGTCAATCTAAAGTATTTCTTTAACCTAGTAATTGTCCCTCAATTAACTTCTTTAGTGACAAAAGTGAAATAATTAGTAATAATTTAGACTGTATAATTCAAAGTAATGTTTAGAGGGGAAAAAAGTAGTTTAGGAGCGTGAAAAGGAGTAGGATAGGCCCATTATATATAAATACTTCTCAAAACGTAATGATGTTACAAACGTAAATATCATTACATTTTTAAAGTTATGAATTGTGACGAGTTTTTGCAATAGCAGTAAGAAATTATCCCGATAACATCGGGTCATTTAATATATGTAAATATTAATTATTAAAACATTTATTTCAAAGATTGTAGATTCCCGTCAATAAGCCAAAGATCATGAAGGTGAAATTGTCATTGTAAGGCAAATCAGAAACAATTTAAGACTTAAGTTGTTGTTTTTTTTTTAAATACTTTTTATTTTTTTTTATTTTGATAGTTATAAGAACTTTGAAACATTTTGTTGGTTGTTTATAACGTAAAATTGCATGATAGAATGATAAATACTTACTATTAGCCCAGTAATACTTTTCCATAAATAATATAAAACCGTTCCGCTAACGTTTCAGTTTGATGTAATATTAAATATCTGGTGTAGCATGACTTTTAAAATCAGTTTCCCCTCCTGCTATGGTAAAAGACAAAATACACAGAAATTAATAGGCCTAAATGAACTCGCATATCCAAAATTTGACATTTTAGTTAAGATTTTTGTTCCATTAATTCATTAATTTTTGTTTTGTTTTTAAAGGAATGTATCCAGTTACTCAAGCCCCTGAGCCTGATGTCTAAAAGTCAAAAGTAAAATAAGTTACCACCATTTACCTCCCTCAACCCACAAATTAACATAACTATAACTCATGGTAGGAGCCACCATACGTAACACTACACCACCAATAGGCTAATTGTGACGTTTTGAAACTGGACGTACTGAACAAAAAAAATAATAAAAAAATAATGTACATGACACAAAAAATTACCAACAAAAGCTGTGACGTATGTCAACATAAACTTCTGACACCGATTAGACTACCCCACACGGTTCTAATAACGAGGTGATATTTTTAAGGATAATAGTAGAGACAGTGTTCGAGCCGTTTGATTGAAATGGTTATAACAGGACATGTGATAACTTGAATAATGATAAATTACAATCCAAAGAAAAGGTTTCGACTGAAAACCTTAAGTGTTATTTTTATAATAATTTTTTGTTTTGTTGTTTGTTCGCTGAAGAAGGCTTCTTGCAGGCCCGTTCTTTGTTTTGTTGCATCTTTTTTAAAAAAAAAAGAAAAAAAAGGTTTTTCCATACTTTGTTTCGCTCATTTCAACTCTCCAGCCTGATTCAGACCTGTTTACTCTTCCGATTTTGACGTACAATGTACGATTTTGAGATGTTTTTTTACGATTGTACACCAAGACCCATCAGAATTAAGATTTTAAAGAACCGGGTTGAAAATATACACATTTCGAAAGTTTTTTTCCGCTTAAAAAAATAAAAAAATTAAAAAGTTCATTTTACGTTGCTAGTTTTAACTTGCATTTGCATTCCATATCCAGCTGTGTTTGAGCACCATCTATAATTAGCCTATATTACGTTTGTCTTGAGATGGGAATGGAGTGGTGTTGATTTAGGTGATGTTGTTTACGGCTGGGTGGGTGGGTCCCCAAATTATTTAATTCTATATAAATTAACACCGCTACACTTTCGTAATGATTTTTTGGGGGTGGGGGGTAAAAAGTACGTGTGTTATTCAAAAACTCTACAATATTCATCCAGAAACTCTGAAAGTCCAAAAATAGCATATTTATATCTCAAATGCTATACAAATATCAGGCAATGTTTTGTACAAATTATCATCATTATGTTGCCATATATTTTCACAAATGAACTCTAGATATAGTCAGATAGTACTAAGCAGTAGAGGTATTACAGTAATATTTAGTCCATCGAATGTATATCGTGCATGTGGCGTATATTTTGTTGGGCTACGCTAGTGGCTCTAAAAGGTTTCTCCCGGCGCCTATGCCGAATTTGGGGTTTCACCGGGCTCTCTGAGTGAAATTTTAACAAGTGCACTTCAAAATAGCGAACACTTAAACTAAATAAAATAAAGGGTTGGGTAAAAATAAATATGACACGTATCTAGGTCACTAAGCACAATCTGTAACTGCAAACAGTAGTCAGTAGTTACTCAAGTGGTTTACTGTTGGCACCATAACCGAAAGTTGTCACTTTGGATTAAAAATGGAAATAAAATTATTATAATTTTGTAATATTTTGCAAGGCACCTGTGCGGAAGCCGCACCAACCCAGATAGTATATGTGCATCCCCAGTCCCGTGCGGACCAGTAAAACGACTATTTTTTAGCGCACCTTGTCTTCGTGAAGTAAATGGGATGTTATAGTTAAATTCACTATTAAGGTCCTATCTAAAGAAGATTTTGGCGCCTGTTGCTCTTTTCCCCATTCTTATGACCCTGCCCGAGGGCAATGAGCCCCCAGGGCGATGCATCAAACAGTCAGCGATAAAAATCCGTGTCACATTTCGTTCAGCAATGTAACATCATAATTATATAAAGATTATTGGATGATTTTCTTAATAAAAAGAAATTGGGGGCAGGGGCTCATTGTAATTACGCAGGGGGGGGGGGCCTCATCGTACATATACAAGTGGGTGGGGGGTCATCAAAAAAGTACGCCTGCAGCAGAGGGAGGGGGGTATAAAATTTGACTTTTTGTTTCGGCTATGAACTATATAGATGGTCCCTCCTCGCGTTTGTTTGCTTGGGTGCTGTATGAATTAATTTTATGACATAATTATTTTTTACGGCTGAACCGCGGCGAGAAAGCTAGAGAATGCATTCTCAACTGGTCTGCACAGCAATATTAGATTTTGACATATTTTATAGGATCTATATTTAAATCTATAATTAGAACAGCTGTATGCTTTTTCAATATCCCATTTTCCCTTCACCCATGTGCAGCTTTTGATCTGACGTCGAATTTGAACCACGTTAAATTGCACCAGTAACTTTATTTTTACCAGTGACAGACTGGGATAATGTGAGCTGCATGTTCGCCTAAATATTAATTGATATCAGATATGCGTCTGCAAAACAAAGTTATCGCAGTTCCCCTTTTTAGGCAAGCTTAACTCATTCCTGTTAGACGCGCGATGCAAGCAGTTATACCTTAAATATATATAGGCATACTGTATATTTATTTAATATTCAGATACTGTATTGTAATTGTACGATTTTGTGACGATATTGTACGATTTTGTGACGATATTGTACGATTTTGTGACGATATTGTACGATTTTGTGACAATATTGTATGAGTTTGTGACGATGTTGTACGATTTTAGGAGTTTGAGGGTCAACAGATCTGCTGATTGCAGTCTCTCTCCTTGGACTCCTTTATTAGATAATTAATAAATTGACAAATCGTTTAGATTTATTCAATTCAGCTTTGAGAAAACTATTATTTTATTACACGTGCAACATAACGAGAATTGAGAATTAAATTAGAATTACATGTTGTTTGATCTAAATCGCTATATTATAAAATATCTCAATAAAATTAACGTTAAAAGTATATTTAAAAAAAAATAATTAATTTCTTAATAAATGTTATCCATTTTTTTACACTTAAAAATTTTAATAATTAATATATTTTTTAAAAAGCTAAGTTTTAACTTGGCAAGATAGCCATATACGTGAGTGAGTCCCCAAAAGTTTAACAGAGAATTATTTTCTGCAATGCATGATTTTAATTTACAACTTTTTGAAACAATAGCTAATTTAAATTTGCTTTACAAAATAACTTGTTGCAACCAGGCATTCTAAAACTAGTGCTGAGACTGTCTAGCGTTGTTAAAATTACCCAGCATATGGCTAGTACAGAATAGTTAAGCTTCCGGTTTACCGCACAGTAGTTTATACACAGTGACGATCGTTGCGACTATGTCGAAACGCCGCATCGATGTTGGTGATAGTATGTCTAGCAATAAAAAAAATAGGTAAGTGGAGATTGAATAAAAGGGTCCATATATATTTTAAATATTTTCCCATAAGTCTCCTCTCAGTAGATATATTTTTCTCCCCTACGCGAATTGCATTTAATAATGACCTGTTGTCGATAAGTTTGTTTTTTTTCTAATTCAAATATTAGAATTAGAGCTTAACTCTCTGCAGTCTGACGTTTTTTTCACATTTCTTAAAAATCTTAATGTGATTTTTTAAAATAATTAATTAACTGATCTGAAATAGCTCTGATCTGATCAGTTAAATATATTAACTTGTTCATCTTTGACTCAGCTATCATAAGATATTTTTTGTATATTTTATTTTCTTAGTTATAAAAATAATTGAAACATTATTGGAGAATTATTTTTTTTCATTTTATGCTAAAATTTGACCAAATCTTTACACAGTATGAAGGAAAAAAAAAATCCTTGTTATAAAAGATTTAAAATTTATTTAAATAAAATACTTCATCAACTTATACAATTCATAGTCAAACATTACAAAAATTCTATGAACAATCAAAAAGTTGTCAACATTTTAGCAAAACCTATCTTTAGGTACTTTGACACAAAATTTAAATATTGTCAAATTGCCATGAATGATACATCATTTTAAAGGGCCAGCTATAAGCTTTACAACAACACCAATTTCATCTTTCTATCTTTTATAGAAGTGGAGTTATGATTTTTTGGGTGATTTTTAAACACCCCCTTCTTTATCTTAGTATTAAACTGAAAAAACATGTGACCCACTTTCAAAATTTCTGCCTTATTTTAACCAAAACTTTTTGATTTTAAAAGATAATGCTACCAAATTTTCAGGAGACATTCTCAATGCAATATACAGTATAATAAACAACAAAACTTTTATATAACATTAAGACTTTTATTTTTTTATAAATTTATTTGTGGGTATGTTCAGAAAAAAGTGAACAAAAAAATTGGGAAAATCAATATTTATGCAGGAAAAAACGAAAAAAAAACCTCACCATATGTCCATATTTATTATTATTTATTGAATTTTAATTAATTTTATTATGCTTGTGTTAATTTTAAATCAGTTATTATATTTATTAAAAGGTAAGTAGTCTTTTTTATTTATAAAATTGAAAGCATGGTAATTATAGATAAAAATTACTCAAATATCATCCATGATAATATGATAATGATGAGACTAATTCATTTTAAAAAATTATTTTATATATTAAATAATTGTCTATGTACTGCTTTTCTATGTCCTAATAAAAATATAATTGCTATGATGATGTTGTTTGAGTCTTGTTTATTAATTTGATGTATTTTAATAAAACTGTTATATTTAAATATATAGAACTTATAGTCTATACAGTATAGGCTTGTAAATTGTAATAGAATTAGTAAGAAAAATTAAGCTTAGGCCTAAATAGGATTATAATAACAGTTGTTTATAATTATAACTGATAATGATAAGTAGGCCTAATTTTAGTAATATTCTCTGAAATAATTAATAAGAGAAAAACGATTATTATTATCGATATTACTATGTAAAACTATTAAATATTGATTCAATAATGAATGAACGATAAACTGTGTACCGGTACCCTACACAATTTTTAACGTAATAAATAAAACTTAAAACCAACCCTTGGTTACTATATAAACTTTTCAAGTTTGCTTATAATCTTTTCTTAAAATGATTCATTTTAAGCGTCTTATAATTATTTAGATGTTTAAGGATTTAACATTAACGAATAACAGTGATAGCAGCCATTTCCGGCTTCTCGGTCAAAATAAAAAAAATAATGATAATTTCATACCCCCCACTTATTCGCGGGTGGCATAACTTTTTATCGAGACCTCAACGATAATAACTCAAAAAATGAAAAAACTCTTACAATGAATGTAGATTATGGAGCACTAAACCTTATTTTGGTGGCTTTACAAGTAAAAAAGTATTTATGCGATTTATATACCAACCGAGTCATCATAATAATACTGCCCGTGATGCAAAAAAAATATCGTAGCATAAATCAATATATGACCGGAACACAAAAACTGATACGTCAGTGATGAGGAACGCAATTATTTAATAAACAAAGGTGACATAGTCTGCAATTTTCCAATGATACCGTGTTACTGTACGCCATATTGCAGAACACGTTTTTTCGACATTTTAGGACATGCGCAGAACGGTGCGTGGACAAGTATTGTTATCCCTACTATCTTATATTTTGTCTTTTTTTCCTAAAAAATGCTCTATAATTTTTCTTTTAATGAAAATTATGTTTTGTATGTAATATATTTAAAAAAATGGGTCTCATAGCTTATAGATTTGTATATTAAATATATTTCTTAATAATTCTTTAGTTAAAGATAACTAATTAAAATTTGATGAATATATAAATAACTCAAAACAAGAGTCAATTTTTTTTTTTTTTAAATTTTAAAATAGCGGTATTCGCTGATGTTAAAGTTAAAAAAAAATTAAAATGTATCAGTACAATATTGCTAATTTTGATATACATGTCAAATACAATCCATTCCTCACTAATGTGATCTATTTTTTCCCATGTACCGGTATTTTTATATATCTTTGTTATAATCCTCACATAACACAGGCTGATAAACTACAGTATTCCTTAATTATATTTATGTACTCTGAACAAATATTATTTCTTAAAACAGTCTGCAGTTTTATTATAATAATTATAGTTGATAAATAAGAGCTTGTCCTGGACTTGATTTCTACATAAGATTAGGTAAGATTTTTCACCACAGAATATTCACTCAATAAAGAACCTGTGGAAAAAAAAAA
>CAXITT010000702.1:72474-97947 GCA_964033795.1 Lymnaea stagnalis | reverse complement strand
TTTTTCACCAAAAAGTTGGGATGCTAAAAGAATTTTAAAAATGAAGCATGTTAAAAAAAAAAAAAAAAAGAAAGAAATACTAGGGCTAGGGGGTTTTGAACTTAAAAAAATCGGTAAATGTAAAGGCAAAGGAAGAATGCCACTATTTCATTGATGGCCGTCATCTTGGTTGACATTACACATGAAGTCAAAAGTCACGTAACGTGTCAACCAAGATGGTGGCCGAAAAAGTAGCAAAAAACTATGTGGAATGATCTTCTAGGAAATGGGGAGGTCCTCCCCAAACCCCTCCCCTATCTTTAAATACCAAAATAAGAAACATAGAAATTCTCTGTGGAGGGGAGACCCCAGTACCCTTCCCCAATTTAACAAAAAAATTTGGTGCCGGGGTTTTGACCCTAGCTATCGGAACCAGTGTTTTGACTCTATAGGACTCCCTAAATTCTAAATCGATCCCTAAACCTAACCTGAACCCTAAATCTATCCCTAAATGTAACCGAAACCCTAAAACTAGCCCTAAAGCCGCAAGTTAAAGCACATGGAAGTGACACACTTTGGCAAGAAAACTATGAAAATGAACAAAAATCAATATAAAAAAAAAAAGGGGCCAAAATCATTATAAAATATAATTGAAATGAAAACCCAACTTACAGTTTCATGAAATAACCTTTTACACACTTTATTTCAGGTTCCAACGAAATAATATTCACACAAAATGAATAGAACACAAGGCCCCAATCTAGCAAATATGGCGGGGTGGCGGCACAAATAAAATATGATAATTAGCCAACCAATGGATTTTTAAAGTTATAATTTATCAACCAATGAAATTTTTATTCAAAACATGCCATCAGGCTCTAAAAATTAACAAAGAGAAGTGACTCCCACACGTAAACACCCACTAGACGACGTGGCATTTGTCCTTTACATTAGCTAAAAAATCTGTTTTGGTCCAGAAGCCTAAAATTTGAGTTTTTTACTTATGTCAGCTCCCCTCCACAGTCCCTAGAAGATAATTCCAAATGCAATTTAATTATTAGTCTCGTGTTTGTTATAGAAGTTTTAACATACAGGTGTTTTTAAGTAACTTGTAAGTTGAATTTTAGTACAAATTAATGGAAAATTTCATTTTAATATAATTCATATTAACCATATTGTCTATGACACAAGTAATGCTCAGTAAAGAACAGGAATGTTATCACACACATCATTCTGGTCCTACAATTTATAGGTCTATTGACCCAAAGTCCAGTGCTGGGATTCCCCAAAGTGTCGTCACTGCACTTAGGGTGAGAAAACTCTTGGTAAAACCCATACCGTTAACCCAAAATTTGCCAATATTATTTCAAACAAAGGCTCATGCATGGATCTAACCCAACTTAGTACACATATAATTGATTATCCATATTGAAATGCTGAAGAATAGGCACTTCAGTAATGCAAGGGTAAATACTTCAAAATCTGTAAGTAATGGGAAAATGGAATTGGTGCAGAAGAAGGGTTTTGGAATTTAAAATTTAAAGCTTTTTTTATTGATGAAAGGACTATTTTGTCATAAAATTTTGATATTCATCCACACATTTACAATAGTGTACATCTTGACCTACATTTCCATAATAATTTTTTGCCTTTTCAATTGACCCCAATATTAGAAATTCATTGATATATATATAAGACATCATTCCCTACAAAATTTGGTAAGAAGTTCAAAATATATGTCTTTTATATTAATTCTTCTTCTACTTCTGCATTATTAATGTATACATGTGTTGATTCTCATTGAGCTAGGACATGTTGGTCATTAGTTGTGCTCATCTAAGTAACCAGCATTACCATAATGTTACCCTGCCGCATTTTGACCACTCCCCTTTTTTAATGGTGGAAGATTTATGAAATATTCAATATTACCAAAATTACCCCTTTTCACATCAAAATATTTGAAAACTTGTATTTTAGTGTGATTTTAGAAGGCATTTAAACATTTTAATTTGAGGTTTAAAAACCTGGTAGAGTCCATATTATAAATTCTTAAAATTTACAGTGTGCAGTGCCATTGTCATGGGCAACCATTCAGTCACCATACTATATGTTATCAATCAGAGTCTCTTTCATAAGATATTGCAGTGGGCAAACGCTATTAAACCATTGTTCAGGGACAGCTTTAATTAATTAGTCATGTGGAAAAGTTGAGAGTTAAAAATAAGTAGTTCCTAACCAGTGTTTTTTATAGTTGGGAATATGTTGCCTTATAGACATTTATATATAATGGAACCTTATACTTGGTAACCAAAACAGCCATATTGTATATATTTAATTTACTGATAATGCATAGTATGCAGCTTGAGAGGTTACAATTTTAATATAATTGCATAACATTATTACTTTTTAAAACAGCTTTAGTCCTGCAAATAAAAGTTTTATAAAATTATCATTAAAACAAGTATTATAGCGTGTGACCCAATCAGCAGTATTAGATCACAAAATGTGGAGGTGCAGTCCATATTAAAAAAAAAAATACAAATGAACTCGCACTTTAATAAAAATTCATATCACAAAAGTACTGAAGCTAGAAAGTTGGTTCTGGTTTCATTTTTTAAAAATTTGAAGTTTGCTCTATACAACCTTTATATTCTTATGATTGTTTGGAATGTTACTAAATGTTCCCTTACATATGTGATTATAATGCTAAGCCCAATTGACGTAAGTCCACCATAGCATATGGGTAAACTTTTTAAAAAATGAAAAACTAAAATGATCTTGGCCTGTGCTTATATTATGCTATATTATTAGGACATACAAGTTTACCTACTACTAGTAACTAGGTTAGGCACTTAAATAAATTGTTCCATTTGAAGAATGGTTTAATATTAAGGAAAGAAAACTTTTATAAGATAAATAATTTAATATGTTTTATTTATTATGAAGCATTTTTGGCTTAAAAGTTTTGATTTTGTTTTGTAAGGAAAAGAATAAAAACTCATGAAGTATATTATTTGTATCCAAAAATTCAGAGAGGAAGATGGCTCTGGTGACAAAAAAGAAGAAAAGGGAGGCAAGGCACAATCTATATTTGAGCAGTTCAATATACCGAGACCAACACTACAGCTCAATCCATTTACAGGTAATTAATTGATTGATATAAGTAAATGCTTGTAGGTAGCTAACAAGAATAAATTGTTACGACTGTGCTACAAGGATGTGAGTAAGAGAGACATGAAGGTAGCCTTCATCAAATTTAGCAAAGATAAAAGAGAGCATTGCAGCTGACTGTTCTGGACTGGAACAGATGTTTTAAAAAAATAGCAAAACAAAGCTCAGTGAACCATCAGTAAATGTTCTGCTGTGGAATTTGTAGCTGAGACTGCCAAGATGAGTCTCATAAGTCACTCACACATGTCCAAATAAAGATGCAAACTATTTAAAAATGACATTTTTAAAGAATGGCTGGATAGCTTTGTGGTCTAAATTGAGTCAATTTCAGACTTGTGGATTTTAGTTGAATCCCCACCAAAACCCTAACAAACAAAAACAGCAGCACCCCATAATACATCATTCTTGGGCAGGATAGAAATATCATGATTTTAGAAATTTTCATGATGAATAATGTGAAACTTTTTATAAGGATCGCATATTACTTGGATTTGTATCCAGATATGGCAAATAGCATTCCAAAATACTTGGATTTGGTATTGGAGGGGAAATGACCCCTGATTAAAAAATGAGGCACCCCAACCTGATCGCTGCATAATTTTTGCTATTTGCAGGTCTCCCATTTACACCCAGATACTATGAGCTGTTTCGAAAGCGCACTACACTCCCTGTATGGGAATACAAGGAGAGGTTCGTTGACATGGTAACCAAGCACCAGACCATTGTTTTAGTTGGTGAGACTGGATCTGGGAAAACTACACAGGTTTGTGGTTTTGTTCGATGATGTTCATTATCTTGTGTGTTGTTTTATTAGAGACTGAGAAAACAGGAAGAAAAGAATCAGGTTGAAATAGTTTCAGAGAACAGAGAAAAAAAAATTCATTTTTAATAATTAAAATAATTATTTCTCCCTTTAGATTCCTCAATGGTGTTTAGAATGGGTAAGAGCCAGAAACCCCAAAAAGGGTGTTGCCTGTACACAGCCCCGACGAGTGGCAGCAATGTCGGTGGCACAGCGTGTTTCTGAAGAAATGGATGTTTGTCTTGGTCAGGAGGTAGGATACAGCATCAGGTTTGAGGACTGCACATCACAGAAAACAGTTTTGAAGTAAGTAATGAATTTCAACATGCTTGTATAATTCTAGAACTAATTAATTTTTTTAAATGAAAATTTAATGCTAAAAAACTATTGTAAACCAGTTTGGTTTAAAATAATAAAATATTTAATCCTGAAACAGATATATGACTGATGGTATGCTTTTGCGTGAAGCTATGTCAGATCCACTCCTGGAAGCTTATGGTATTATCATGCTTGATGAAGCTCATGAGCGTACACTTGCCACAGACATTCTTATGGGTTTGTTGAAAGAGGTGGCTAAACAAAGACCAGACCTGAAGATAATTATTATGAGTGCCACACTTGATGCTGGAAAATTTCAGGTAATATTGCATTAAATATTTATTATCTGCATGTTGTTGCTTGTACATTTTTGAATATAAAAAAGGTCATAATGAAGTTAAAGAAAAAATGATTTATCATTCATATTAAAATGTTTGCTTTGTTTATTCCTTTACTTCCATTAGACATATTTTGATAATGCCCCACTGATGAGTGTCCCAGGTAGAACACATCCAGTAGAGATATTTTACACACCTGAGCCTGAAAGGGATTATTTGGAGGCAGCCATCAGGACAGTTATTCAAATTCATATGTGTGAGGAGACAGAAGGAGATATGTTACTGTTCCTTACTGGTCAAGAGGTATGGAAATTTACTTTAACATTTTAAAAAGTTATTAATTTACCCACTTTTTTCGTAATAAAAATCCCTAATTTTTTTTTTTTTAACTTTTAAAAAAATATTTTATGTTATTTGTGTTTTCTCTGTACTCCATTAGGAAATTGATGAAGCCTGTAAGAGAATACAAAGAGAAGTTGATAACTTGGGCCAGGATGTGGGTGATCTGAAATGTATACCTTTGTATTCCACTCTCCCACCTAATCTCCAACAAAGAATTTTTGAGGCCCCTCCACCAAAAAAGGCCAATGGTGCTATTGGCAGAAAAGTTGTGGTCTCCACTAATTTGGCAGAGACTTCTCTCACTATTGATGGTGTCGTGTTTGTGATAGATCCAGGATTTGCTAAACAAAAGGTAAGCATTATGTATATTATTTTTTTTACAGTCAAAGTTATGACCCCAAATGTAGTTAAATTTAACTTAATTTTTTAATCAGTTGTCTTAAGAATTATACAACTTTTGAATTGTCAAAAGGTAACTTGATAGATGATTTTGGGCGATCTCTTTTCCGGACAATTTTACAATGTGCCCTTGCTTAATCTGGCAATTTACCACCTTTAGATGCATTTTGGTCTTTCAGACAAAACTGCCATACACAAAATTCCTACTAGTTTACTGTCACTTTTCTTTATGACTTAATCTGAATGTTTTTATCTGCTTTTTTACCGAGTTATTACCTTAGAACTTAATCATGACTTACTTCTAGAAGTGACAAATGCTTAGGCCATGTTCAAAGTATTTATCCAGCTTTGCCATCACAATTCTGGCGCTTCAAATTAAACTTTTATTTGAATTTTCAGGTGTATAATCCTCGCATACGTGTAGAGTCACTTCTTGTGACTGCTATATCAAAAGCCAGTGCACAACAAAGAGCAGGTAGAGCTGGTCGTACAAGGCCTGGCAAATGTTTCCGATTGTACACAGAGAAAGCCTATAAGCAGGAAATGCAGGAGAACACATATCCTGAAATCCTTCGATCTAACCTTGGTACTGTTGTATTGCAGCTTAAGAAATTGGGTATTGATGATTTGGTACATTTTGATTTCATGGATCCCCCAGGTAATATGTTATTAACATTTTTTTTTCATCCATTCTTATTTTTAGTGGCGTTGCGCTTTTTTTTGAAAATCATGAAATGAAACTGATAAAATTAAAATTTATTTTTAAGAATGATATCCAGAATTTGGATAATAGATTAAACATATTATTTTGCTGTGTCACATATACTCTTGTGTTTGTGAGATAGTTTGGAATATGCTATAAATTAAGCTTATTATTTAAAAAAAAAATTAAAATCACATTCTGTTTTCCTTTTCAGCCCCAGAGACCCTGATGAGAGCTTTGGAATTACTGAACTACCTTGCAGCACTTGATGATGATGGTGAGATCACAGAACTTGGGTCCATGATGGCTGAGTTCCCACTTGACCCGCAGCTGGCAAAGATGGTGATTGCAAGCTGTGACTACAACTGTTCAAACGAAGTGCTTTCCATCACAGCTATGCTATCAGGTATACAAACATAACAACTAATGAATATCTTAACTCTTTTTTCCTACCAGGGTTATTCAATTTAGAATTTTATGTCTTCTTTTTTTTTAATGACTATCTTACTATATTGCTTTATTTTGATGATTTATATATTATTATTATTGTGGTTTTGCGTTGGATGTGCACACACCCTGTAAGTTTGTTATCGCGTCTTCAAATTATTTCCATAACTCTTTGAAGTTCTTTTTATTTAACCTTCAGTGGAAATTTTTTAGCCTTCACAACTCTTTAATATTGTGCTAAAGTTCATATGAAATTTATTAGCGTCCTCTGTCTTCTCTTGTTTTTTAAAAAACTTTTTTTTTTATTTGTCTTGTTTATTCCACACTAGTATTTTCTTATTGTTTCCAAAGCAAGGGCATCCGCTTACTTGTGTTCATGTCATTACCGTCTGATTACTAAGCTTGTTTCAGTTTGAAATGCTGCATTGCAAAAGTCTGTAAGAGTTAGGTTAATTAGGGGTGTTGTGCACTATCTAACATACTGGCTTCCTTTTAGTGACCTTGAACTAATGGCGCTGGGGATGGGCCGTGTGGCCCCACCCGCTTCTCGTGTTTAGTCCCGCAGTGTTTCGTAAGACCAATGGAGGCAAAGAAAGCAGCTGATGAGTCCAAGATGAGGTTCGCTCACATAGATGGCGATCACCTCACCCTACTCAATGTCTACCATGCCTTTAAACAAAGTAAGATTTTCATCAAAGGTTTAAAGAAAATAATTAAAATAAAAAAAATAATATTAAATTAAGGCTGTATAATTATAAAATTTTATTTAATACATTTATTAATCAGTAATAGAAGTATTGATAAATTTCCATGGAAATATTCATAAATTTCCATGAAATCAAAATTTGTTTTACATTTATTAAAATCAATGTTCATTAGCAATAAATTCATTGAGTAAAAAAATATAAATATGAGATAGAAAAAAAATAGAAATAGGTAGACATTCTAATGTGTTTCAAATGTTAGATTCTCTCTGACTTCTGAAAATTATATTGTACATCAATTATAGAAAAATTGAAAACATATTGCACGAAAGGATTTTCAAAATTTTAAACCCTAACATTATAAAAACTTCTACTGGCTCCATTTTTTTTTAAAAAGTAGAAAAGTTAGTTTGTTTTTAATCCTAAATTTTAGTCACAAGTAGTTGCTAATGTGTAGGTCCTAGAAAAATCTTTTAATAACTAACTGCATTTCATCATTTGACCTTTATTAAACCTTTATTTAGAAATTTAAATGTATTTTAATTTGAATTTCTTTTGTAGCGAATGGTTAAAGGTACCCAAAATGTAATCATCTATTCCTCTCAAAGAAAATGCTTGCTTCAATCATAATGTTATCTTCTTTGACTGCATGATTAAAAAAACCTTAATTGTTACACATCTTTTAGATCATGAAGATCCTCAATGGTGCTATGACAATTTTGTGAACTACCGCTCCTTGAAAAGTGCTGATAATGTTCGCCAACAACTTGCCAGGATCATGGATAGATTCAACCTCCGCAGATCTAGTACAGAATTCACATCACGGGACTACTACATCAACATCAGAAAAGCTTTGGTATCAGGATTCTTCATGCAGGTCTGTAACCGATTTATCTTTTCTTTTTTTTTTAGAAACTGGACTATTATATAAAACCCTAATAAGCAAAATTGAATAAGATTCAAGTAAGATTAGTTTTTTTTAGAAATATTGTCTGCCTGTTCCTGGTAATCTTAGTTTATCAATCATGTATCAACTGGATTAGGCTCATATCAAGGACTTCTTTCAGCTCTGTTTTTTTCTCCTTTGGTTTCTATAAAACTCAGTCCACAAAGATTAACACCAGCCAGTCTTTAAATATTTTTCCCATGACAGGTAGCTCATTTGGAGCGCACTGGTCACTATTTGACAGTCAAGGACAGCCAGGTTGTACAGCTTCATCCATCCACAGTCCTTGATCACAAGCCAGACTGGGTGCTCTACAATGAATTTGTCCTCACAACAAAAAACTACATCCGTACAGTGACAGATGTCAAACCAGAATGGTGAGATTCACTTACTGTATTTTAAGTGTATAACATGATCCACATGTCATGAGAATTCCTGAATTTTTATTTATGCTTTGTCCAGGAATAATGTGATCTGTTAATCTTGTTCCATAATATGACTTTTTTCCACAGATAGTGAAACACCATAAAGTTATAAAATAGTTAACTCAATTACTTTTTAAAGGTGGACAGTTTTGCTTCGCTTGATTTAAACTCAGTAATCTGTATTACAAGAACTAACATAATTAAGCGATTAATTATCATTTAATACATCTAAAGTGCTATCCAATTCATCATTTGACTCTATTTTTTAATAATATTTTTATTCATTGATGTAAAAAAATAATAATTTATTAATGAAAATTCTTAGTTATTTAAAGAAAGAAGTTATTTTCATTTAAAAGTTATTCATCTGTTTGGGAAAGAAGTAAACATGTTGGTAAGCACGTACAATGAAGGGAAGAGAATTCATAAATTTTTCTTCTGCAATTTAAATATAAAGCATTAATGAAAAAAATTTCATTGTAACTACACTAGTTCTGAGCGATGTAATTCCTCTTAGTGAGTTTTTTTGCCATATTTATGCAATATATATATGGCATAGCAAGCTATTTATCAATTATAAATTTATTAAAACAATAAAAAATCAACAACATTCTTAAAATAAAAGTATAGCTAGATATACTATATTACTTTATAGCATTAGGCAGTACGTTTATTTCCAAATCTCCAAATGGTATATTTCTTCAGAACAAATAACTCCAGCTAAATTGCAAAATTTAAATGACAGTATTACCGGTATTAAAAGTCATTAATTTTTTTTATGACTCCAAGATTGTTGATTTTTTTTGGTAACTGAAAAAGGTTGCAGCATCGTGCTGAATAAGATTTTAATAATAAATTTTTTTGAATTCTAATTTCAAATTTTGTAATAATTATTTTGTTTTAGAGCTAATATAATAAACAAAAGAAATTATAAAAATAACTTATATTTTTTTTTTAAATTATTGACTTTAAAAAAAATATTTATCCAAACACACAAGTCATTGATCAAATACAGATGGTGCCTCTATAGTCAAACTGCAGTTTTATGAAGTTTTTGTAAATAACAAAAAGTTTTTCATTGATTAAACTTTTTTAAAAAGTAACTGTGTACTGATTTTAAAAATCTAACTATCCACAACAGGTTAGTGAAAATAGCGCCACAATATTATGACATGGCCAACTTTCCAATGTGTGAGGCCAAGAGACAGCTGGAGAGAATCATTGCCAAACTACAGACTGGACGAGGGGGAAGCAACAATTATTGATCATAGTATTCATTATCATTTTTTTTTTTTACTTGTAAATCAGGACAAATTATTAGCTTGATTAAATGTACTTTTCATACGCAAAATGTCTAGATCTTTTAAATGTTTGAAAATAAGGCATCCTCCGACATGCACACAGTAAAGGAAAAAAAAAATCTGGAACATTTTGTGCTATTGTGGATGCCATTAGTTATTTTGATCCACAAAATTGCCATTCAATGTATTGTTTTAATCTAGTGCTGTTGAAATATCTTTAAAATGATATTTTCGTGGGCAGAAGTTGAATAATAAAACAAAACGTTGTGTAACTGTTAAAGCATTTAAAAAGTCAACCTTCATCATGTAAATACTGAATAATGTCTGAACATTCAAAATAATTGGAAAGTGTTAAATTATGTTTCGTCTTAAAATTTTTGTGCAGCAAGCCATATAAGAAAACAAAGTACAGGTTAAAGGCTACTTTGTAAGATTCTGACACCAACTATATTTGAAAGTGACTATTTCTGTTTGTCATTAAATTTGCATTCTCCGTCATAATGTTTCCTTCATTTATTTATATCAAGGTTGTGTATAGTTGATAAACCCATTTAACAGCATTATAAAAATGGTTAATGAAATTATTGAAATGTCTAAATCAGTCTTTCTCAAACTTTTTCTACCACCCCCTTGTGCCCATAAATTTGCCCTGACCATCCATTCTTACCATATTATTAAAAAAAAAACAGAATGCAATTTTGCAGGAGGATTTAGGTTAAGTGATACCGTTGATCAATGTTCCCTCTAAGGTTTATTGTTTCATGTGCAAAATCATACAGTTGTGTGCAAAGTTTTAGAGCATCAATTTTTTTGTGTGTGCAAAATTTTACAGCCCACAAACACACATGGAAATTTGCTGTGCGGATACTCAAAACTTCTGTGCGACATCTGTGAGATAGCACGCGCAACTTAAAGGGAACATTGCTGTTGATTATTTCATTGGAACAAGCACCAAGAGAAGCATTTGTGGCAATACATGTAGGCCCTAAGTATGAAGTGGAAATATCTGCACCCTTTTCAACACAAAAGTGTCAGCAACAATCAGCTATTTTGAATGTGTGCTCAATTTTAATTCACTTCCTTAACCTTGAAAAACAATATTGGAACCCCCTCAACATGTAATTTCATTTTTTGAAAGTAACACAGGATTCAATATTTTTTATGTACGGATATAAAAGGTTCATTAGCGAGAAGCAAAGATTCATTTTCAATGAACATTAACTGATCCCGTTGTAAAGTAAACTGTTGAACTCTGGCATGTTTTTAGTGCGTTGTTAATACCGGCATTTCCAAAAAAAATGAAGATTAATTTATTTTAAACATAATATTAATATAAATGATTTCATTCATAGCCTATTTAAGCCAAAGCTCTATGTTTCTTTGATTTAATAACTGTGAGTGATAAAACTGATAACGTATTTTCCCCTTCTAAACAGTAAAAATTAATACAAATAATTGATTGCTTTTTAAATTGTTTAAAAGAAAAAAATAGCGTTAAACTTTTAATGCACTTATCACTGATCCAAATAAGAACAAACCATATTAAGTGCAAAAAATGTGTGTTTGCGTAGGTAAGGGGCTATAATCCCGTGGATGAATTTATAATTTTTTAAAGGGGGGGGGGGCGCGAAGGGGGATTCGATAACTTTTATTTTGCCACAGCACAAAATATGCCTCAGAATAAAGGAATGAATTTGAGAAATACCTAACCTTCTTAGTGACACACTACATATCGGGGGGGTGGGGGGGGGGGTGGGGGGAAGAGGACTTGTACATTTGTACGTGGATGACAATATCTTCAAATCCAAAGATATTACCATTGTGAAAACGAGATATTACATTCTCTTTTTACATATAAACATATGTTTACCAATTAAGTAAAATATATGGCGTTAACGAAACGAGCTACATTTACATAAGTAATGCCATGAATTCCAGAACCTAATCATTTTATGATTATGCACGTGGAAAGTTAAGATTCTTCTTTAGAAAACATAATTTTTTGTTTTTTTTATTTCTTATACCGGTAATGTAGTAGAAAACAAAGGCAAAAGTTTGTGTAAATTTTCAATGAAGATATCAATATCAGCATTTCAAAATCCGTTAATATAAAATATAATTAAAATGGTATTTAGAGGGGTTTTTTTGTTGTAAATTTAAGATTAAGTTTTCACAATTTTTAGAGAAAAAAGATTTTATTTTAGGGTACATGTGTCAAACTCAAGGCCCACGGGCCACATCTGGCCCGCTATACTATTATATCAGGCCCGCGAGGTCTTGAACGGCGTACAATTATATCCAAGTCAACGCTATGGTGTTTCCTAATGCACACTTTGCTGAAAAACTTAGCTTACTTCGCGCCTAGTTAGCATGGCGTTTTAGTGACTTGAAGCACAGAAAGGTAATTTCGAGTTGTTTCGTAACCCATTTGTCATAGACGTGGAAACTGCACCTGTAAATTTGCAGATGGAGCTAATAGAGCTGCAGTGTTATGGGACACTAAAGGTAAAGTACGATACAGTTGGGCCTGCACAGTTCACTCGTTTCATTTCTGAAGAGATGCCCCGGCTTCGTCTGCATGCGGCTTGAACCTTGAGCATGTTGGGTAGTACATGTATGTGTGAGCAGCTGTTTTCTGTGATGACGATTAACAAAACATCACAGAGGAGTCGTCTGACTGATGAACACTTGCAGTCCCTCATGAGAAGCTCAATGACACAGAACGTTACTCCCAACATAAACGAACTTACTTGTTTTTGTAGCCAAGAAAGTGTCAAACATCCAGCTCTGACAAATTGGCATAAAGAACGAAAATGGGTATAATACTAATGATTTTTAATTATTAAAACTTTTTTCTGCTCTCATTTATGTAAATGTTTTTTAAAATTTTTTTTAAAAGATTAATTTTCCGCTTATTGAATTATTATTCTGTTCGGCCCGCAATCTTACATGTGATTTGAGTTTTGGCCCGCCGAGCGATTGCGTTTGACACCCTCGGTTTAGGGGCACGAAATGTGGTAGGGTGGGCACAACATTTAACAATTTAAAAACACAAGAAATCAATATATCATAAGTATTTCTCTGGCGCAGAAATCAGCCGTCAATGAACTCGTTTAGTAACAATAATGATTTAATTGGTGATCATATAGATTTGGTTATTTAATTTAAGGTCACATTTAGAGGGAAAAATACAATTTTTTGTCTAGGAGTGTGAAGTGAAAGGGGTAGGGTAGAGTATAATATATATTAAAAAAAATAATTCTTAGAACTTTTAATAATTTTAGAAACGTAAACATTAGTACATAGATACTTCTTTTTAAAATAAGGAATTGTGATGAGTTTTCGCACTAGCAGGTAGAAATTATCACAAAGTTCTTCCATTATTATCTCCATGAAATCGTGTAATTTTGCTATTAGTAAAATAGAGAACCATTTTTTGTATCACTAGATGAAAGTAGATATTATATCTCCTTGACTTTCATCCCTGATCTTAAATTTAGAGAAACATTAAACAAAAATTTTTTGTCAAGCAATCAAAACAATAAAAAATTATTCTAATACAATAAAATTTTAATAGTAAAATGTAAAAAGTTAAAATGTGTCCCCATGAAGCAAGCGTTAACAACTGTCGTTCCTCATACGTGACAGCACGTGGCAATTGCCTGAACAGCGTTTTCATTTCCAAATCTTACCTGGCCATTCACAGCCACACACTGGTCCACTCCATTGGTAGCTATTGGGGAAGAGGAGGGGGGAGGAAATTGTTTTAAATATGAATCCAGGCTAAATATCTAAAAGAAATGATTAAATATTTTATGCTCCTGACGTAAACATGCTTTAGGTGTAAGCATACTTGAACGTGAACAGGTAATTTTTATAAAACAAAACTTATGTTTAGAAGACATTAAAAAAAAAAAACCGACAATTATCAGGACCCAACTCTTTATTTCAACTGAAATGACCATAATTTAAAAAAAAATCTATATTTTAAATAAGTAAAAGGAATTAATTAAAGTTCAAGGGTACCAGAGATCAATATGTTTAGTAATTACGAACGAACCCAATGACTAGGGGCTACTAATGGCAGAGGCGTAGCGAGGGTGTTTGGCGCCCGGGGACAAGATTCGCGCCCGGGGACAAGATCCATTTTAAAGCGCCCCCTTTTCTTTTTTTTCAACTCTCAAACCCATTATTTTTACCAATAATATAATATCAAAGCAGATTTTGGCGCCCTTAACTAGCTTGCACCCGGGGACATCCATCCCCCCTGCCCCCCTAGCTACGCCTCTGACTAATGGTGAGGAATAGTAAATATTTTATTCATAATAAACCTTGTTTGGTAATGTATCAAAACCACGCTCGATTTTTATTCAGTTACTATATTTAAAAAATTACTATACCGGTAAACCTCAACTTACTTTCTATGAAGGCGCCAGCAGCTCTGGCATTTGGCGTGAACACGTTGCATCCGGTCATGACCTGACCAGCTGGACACTGGACGGTGGCCCTAGCACCAACGGGATGTCCACTAAATGTGGAGTAAACAGTTGTGCATTGAATGTTCCCACCTTTGCAGCAGGCAGCGGAGGAATACACACCTGAAAGTGAAAGTGGGGTCGTTCTCGAACCAATTGCCTTTGTTTTGCTTGTGAAATTTTTATTTTTAATATAATTTAATGCAGACAAATAACTTTAAAAAAGAAAGTTAAATCAAAAGACAGACAACTCACCTGCAGATATACCATCATTTTGACCAATACACGATGTGTTGGTGAAGTACGTTCCATCGGAGTCTGACATGTAAGTGTAGGTGCCACAACCTACAAATCAGAATTTAGTCGTAAGTAGCATACATGTTTACGTACATCGTAACAGAATTTATAACTGAAAACTTAGTTATACCGGGGTACTATAGTTTAGTGCGCTTGCTGACAACTTAGTTTAAGATATTATTTAGCACAGCGATCGGGAACCTATGGCTCGCGAGCCAGATGTGGCTCTATTGATGGCTGCATCTGGCTCGCAGACAAATGTTCGATTATAAAAAAAAAGTCGCATTAATGGTAAGAAATACTCATTATTGATTAGCAACAGCATAACAATGTTAATAAAAGGAATTCAGAGACACAATTATTGCATTTTTAGTGTTGAAATTACACAAAATGCACACATTTACTTGAATTTTTAGTTTTAAACATAATGTATCGCTCTCACAGAATTAATTTTCAAAATATGTGGTGTCCATGGCTCTCACAGAATTAATTTTCAAAATATGTGGTGTCCATGGCTCTCTCAGACAAAAAGGTTCCCGACCCCTGATTTAGCAGTAAAAAAAAGGGGCAAGTTGAATGCTAGAAATACAAATGCAAACAATGGCTCCATTACAAATGACACTAGGCAGGGCGTTGATCAATTTGATTCCACTCAAAGATTGAGAAACATTGTCAAAGACAATTAAATATATACGAGATGTGGAAACAATATAATTGTCTTAAAACCATAAAGAAAAACATGGAAAGAACAACAAAATTATTAAAAACTTTTTGGAGGGGTGGGGGAATTCATTTTCAGAATTAATATGGAAAGTATGGAATTATAATCTTAAAAAAAAAATAAACAATTTTAAAAATCTACCTAGTGGGTAGCCGTCATTTCCACAGGGGATAAGGATTTGGTCATCGACTCCATTACCAGACTGTCCAGCATACTTGTAGGTGCAGGTTAGCCCACTCAGACTACAACACCTGGCACTTGCTTGAATGCCTTTGAAATAAAGAAAATAAAGTCACTCGAAGTTGCCGTATGCAATTTTACTCGCAGCCCCATTATTTCAAGTCATAATTAGCGCGTTAATTAATTTTAAAAAAATAATTAAAAAGCAACTCGTTGGTAACCTATTGTTGTCCTGTAGCCGTTAGTAGCCCTGCAAGCCGGTTTCCCGTTCGACATTATAATTTGCTCCCCGTCACGTTGCCAGTCACCATTCTGGTGGTCGAGAAAACATTAATGGCTTTGATAATGGAACAATTCAGATTTTTAAAAATAAAATTTAAAAAAATAAAAATAAATATATATATATATATTTACCGTATGGCTAGAAAGACTTTGCCATTGTATGCTTGTAATTAGTTTTTGTAGTGTTGCGTTTATTTTAAATGTGGTAAATTATAGATTTGTTTTTTGTTGACTTTGTACCGCGCTTCGAGCCTTTGGGGATGAAGCGTGTTTTTTAAATCAACTTTATTATTATCATTATAAATATATGTGATGCCATTGACATAGTAATAAAAAAAATTCAAAACATTTATCAGACATCCATCCCTGTGGCGCTACAGCCAATTTAGGGCTTTGGCCTGCCTCACCACTTCCTTCCACTCAGACCTAACTAATGCCTTTCTTTTCCATGCTTGGACTTTCAGATTAATCAGACAACTGAATAATAAAAAAACAACTGAAAAATACAACGGACAACAAAGAGGTGGGGAGGGTGCTAACAATAAGAATTTTTTAAAAAAAAGTAAAGAGTATATTTCTTTTCATAAATATGAAATGCAAGGTGATCTGGCAAATCTCCAGGATTACAAGAGATTGGATACCCAGGGACTAACCAAAGATAACGGGAGAAACAAATATCGAGAGCATGATTGTTTACTTGATCAAGTGACGACATGGAACTATTTTTAAGCTAGTTATATAAGCCAATATATATGTTTGATCCAATGAGCATTATTTTATGGGCTAACTAGAACATCCGATGAGTGTTTAACGAATTACTTGGGCTTACTTTGAGGTAACTAGTACATCCGGTGCGTGTTTAACTAACTACTTGGGCTTACTTTGAGGTAACTAGTGCATCCGGTTAGGATTTCTCCGTCATTGCAGGACACCTCTATTGTCTTGTCATCCCCTACCTCAGAGAGACTCGACCATCTGGTGGCACAGGTGAGCTGATGCGAGGATGAGCTGGAGGTGGCATGGCCCACAGTATACAGACCGGTGCTGACGACCGTGTGTGTCACGGCAACAGGTGCGAAGGGGTCAGTCTTGACCGGAAGTTGAATTTCATCTATGAAAAAAAAGCCCCCCTCCCATGAAACAAAAAGCACAGCTTAAAATGGAACTGAACAGGGCTGTACGAATTTATCTTTGCTAAGAGTCTTAGCAGTGGCATAGAAAGGAGGTGCGTAGGGAACTTCCACCCCAGTCATCACTTCTTTCTTTATTAGGAGGGGCGGGATTGCCAGCCAACTGCAGAATATTTTTTGTAGAAATGGGGGGGGGGGGGGCAACAAAAATCGTTACCTAACCAAAGCTACGCCCCGGGATTTATTTGATGTTCTTACATGTGGGATTGCCAGCCAACTGCAGAATATTTTTTGTAGAAATGGGGGGGGGGGGGCAACAAAAATCGTTACCTAACCATAGCTACGCCCCTGGATTTATTTGATGTTCTTACATGGTGTGGGGGGTGCGCATGCGTGTATTTTAGGCCTACCATGCACAGTTTTAAAAAAGATTAAAGTTAATATCCCTTGTTCCAGTTCCCCCCCACTACCTTTTTTTCCACGGCTAATTCGTATAATTTATCAATGATAAGATCAATTTTCTAATATAATACATATGTTGTAAATAATAATGGTAAGTTACATCAGGGGGCGTCAATCCACCCGCTTCCTATGGTGAAAGTCAATGCCCCCCCCCCTCCAACCCCGCAGACCTAGGAACTAGTCAATTCTGTTAGTGGGCATTGCCAGTCATGTTACTTAGGGCTTAATTCGGGAGTTCACTTCAAATATTAGTCATACGAAATATAATAGTTTTTAAAAAAATTGTTAGAATATTGTTAACTATTCAATAAAAATATTGATATCAACCTATAACAATTTTGCCAAAAGCTCAATGACTCTTTCACATTTTAACCAAATCAAATTATCCGATCCGGTGTTAACTCAAAACAAAAAAAAAATTGTATTGGGACTTTCATTTTATTTATTTGCTAAAAATTCCCTATATTCACATTTTTGGTGTGCGTCTATATGACCTTCTCCTATTTACCCCAACCCCATAATTCCCACAAAGCCACACTCACAAAATGTAACAAAATATCAAGAATTTGTATTGTTTTCCTTTCCTATATTAATTTTTAATTTTGATTACCTCGGAGAAATTCAATCCAGATTTTACGCAAATGCTTCCTCTCCCTCTTTTTCCCTGGAGAAATACCCCTGAATGACATAATCTAAAATCGCTGTACTTACGACCGTCTCCTGAAATGTCCACGTTGACCACAGTGTCGGTCTTGTCTACGTGGAATTTTTGGATTTTGATTGGCTTGTTTTGGTACCAGACGATGATGTCATAGTCACCCTGGAACCCCCGGATGTTGAACGACGTCCCCGAGGTCAGTGACCTGTTCACGTGCGTGCTCCATTCTTGCTTGGTGAGTTGGAGGTAACGTTCACCAGCCTTGTCCAGCTGGAAGGAGCGAAAAATGACGAAATTCTGGACACCATACAATGACAAAGTCAAAATTCTGGATACGATACATTGTCAAAGTCAACATTCTGAATAAATAAATTGACAGTGTCAACACCTTGGACACGATGGATTGGCGGAGTCAACTTTCTGGACACTTTCTATATCATTACGGTAACAATATATTTAAATATTATTTAGAATTAATTCGCGTCTCATATTTCAAGTCAACGTACTTGTTTACTTCATTGTTTAAACCCTCAAATTTTCTAAGTCTAAGCGTTGAAGTTAACTACAGCTTGTAAGCATCAGACACATCGCTTGTGTTTAAGATACTGTATACTAACCAAAAAAGTGTTGCCATGGACAAGTGCCACATTGGGATCAATGTCATGATCCCAGAATCCCCAGAATAGGATGCCTTCCACGGCCGGGTGACTGAAGTAGAGTCTCAGAACTGTCTCGTACCTTTAAATAAACAAATATAGATTTAACGTATTGACGCCTTACACTAGCATGCCAACAGCGTTACTAATAATTATATGGTTCCACCGTGAAGAGATTGAATATTGAACTTAAAAAAAATTGTTATTATTTATTTTTTCTTGCCATTCCCCACGTCCTACCACAGCTACTCTGCAAGATCTCATTCCAGGACCTAATTCTCATATTTTACAGATTATCATCATTCAAAGATCTCATAATTCCCAGATCTCAACATTCACAGATCTCACAGATCTCATCATTTCCAGATCTTACAGATATCACCATTCACAAATCTAACATATCTCATCATTCCCAGATCTCACATATCTCATAATTCTCAGATCTCACATATCTCATCATTCCCAGATCTCACATATCTCATCCTTCCCAGATCTCACATATCTTATCATTCCCAGATCTCACATATCTCATCATTCCCAGATCTCACATATCTCATCATTCCCAGATCTCTTAAAGCTCATCATTCCTAGATCTCAAATATCTCACCATTCCCAGATCTCACATATCTCACCATTCCCAGATCTCACATATCTCATCATTCCCAGATCTCACATATCTCAAAATTCACAGATCTCATCCTTTCCAGATCTTACAGATATCACCATTCACAAATCTCACATATCTTATCATTCTTAGATCTCACATATCTCATCATTCCCAGATCTCCCATATCTCAAAATTCACAGATCTCATCATTCTCAGAACTTACAGATCTCATCATTCTCAGAACTTACAGATCTCATGATTCCCAGATTTCACAGATCTCACCATTCTGAAATCTCACAGATCTCATCATGCCACTGAGACGGGGTGTGCCCCGGGAGCCTTTAAATGTACCATAGTCGCTCTTGGTTCACCCTATCACCAATACACACCATAGTCGCCCCTTGGTTCACCCTATCACCAATACACACCATAGTCACCCCTTGGTTCACCCTATCACCACTACACACCATAGTCACCCCTTGGTTCACCCTATCACCAATACACACCATAGTCGCCCCTTGGTTCACCCTATCACCACTACACACCATAGTCGCCCCTTGGTTCACCCTATCACCAATACACACCATAGTCGCCCCTTGGTTCACCCTATCACCAATACACACCATAGTCGCCCCTTGGTTCACCCTATCACCAATACACACCATAGTCGCCCCTTGGTTCACTCTATCACCAATACACACCATAGTCGCCCCTTGGTTCACCCTATCACCAATACACGACTGCTTGCTAGAACACGATGTCATTTCTAACTTCAGGTAAAAAACAAACAATTTGTATGTCGTGTCGTTGAGACATGCCTTACAGCCGTTAGAATGGTAACAGTGTTTTCTTTTTAGACAATTTAATCCAGAGAGGCAATCCCGAAATTTTGGGGAAACGAAGGGAGCGGGTGTCATCTCTACAGATCAGATTTATCAAGGCCGTAACCCACTACGTCAGAGGATGTACTAATTTCTCTGGGGTCGTATGTCATTGCTCCCCCTGACGTATTCCTGAAATCAAACCTAGGCTTGAAAGTAGGACGCACGGTTCACCCATCGCCATCTGTTACAATGTCAGTTTGTTGAATGTGGATAACCCAACTGACCAATCGGCTCGTGTGGTCTCATCATGTGCCGCCAAGTCCATTTCAGTGATCCAGATGGGGAGACCAGGTTGGGCGAGCAGGTCCAAGCGATACTGTGAATATTTATTTTCTTCCGTTAAAACATTACAAGCGTGAGAAGTTATTTATTTTAAAAAAATGAGCATTGTTTTATTCAAACATTGTAAAATATTTAAAAAAAATTTAATTAGACAACATATCCGGTTTGCTAATCATTGGAATTCATACTTCAAAATGAAAAGACCTTTATTTTCTTAGGAAAATGAGAAGAATTAAAAAAGAGATTTCTCATCAACATTTATATTTCAAGGGGCGGCATTTTTTTTTGTTTTTTGTTCTTGCCTATAGGACAATTTTTTTTGTCAAGGCTAACACTGCCTAGTGTTAGTTTATGATAAGGAGTTAATGACAAACCTTCATCAGGGTTGGGTCAGGCTCCTGGTACTTCACGAAATGGCTCTGTACCCCCACGCCACCAAGCCCCACATTGGCAGCTTTGAACTCGTTAATTTGGCTCAGGTACGCCTGTGGAGAGAAATTTACGGAAATTGCGCTTGAGTAAACGTCATCTAAACACGCGTTTGAAAGGGATGTTGCCTGACAAACTCACTGCCATTCCAAAAATGTCGTTTTCTTCCCCTGTGACATATATGCATCGTTTATAGACAGCTCGTGGTTGATCGTGGTCGTGTCACAAACGTCTTAGGAAAGAAGATATTTTCTCTACAAGAATAGATCAGCATGTTCAAAATTGGGTTTCCCGAAGATACTTTCAGGAGCTGATCAATTTAAAAAATAAATAATAAGATGACATCAAATTAGATTCCAAGCGTCAAACATATCGCCGTATATTTTTATAGAAGAAACCTTCGATATTGCGTTAGATATTTCTTAAAATCAGCCCCCGCAACAATATTTGCTGAGCACAACACACGCAAAGCACTTTCAGCATAAGATCGTTAGTTTGCAGTAGCCGGTATTCAACTTGGATTCACCAGCTGAATTTGAACATGTTAATGTTGTTAAAAACTTAAGTGATAGCATTGAATATTGGATGGATATATTTAATAAATATGTTAATGTTCCAATTATCATTTGTGGTTATTTGAGAAGGATAGATAGATGTTAGATAGATAGACAGATAGGTAGATATATATATATATATATATATATATATATATATATATATATATATATATATATATATATATATATATATATATATATATATAGATAGAGAGAGAGATAGATAGAGATATAGATAGATAGATAGAGAGAGAGATATATATAGAGAGAGATAGAGAGAGAGAGAGATAGAGAGAGGGAGAGGAGAGAGAGAGAGAGATATATATATATATATATATATATATATATATATATATATATATATATATATATATATATATATAGATAGATAGATAGATAGATAGATAGATAGATAGATAGATAGATAGATAGATAGATAGATAGATATATAGATAGATACATAGATAGATAGATAGAGCGATGAAGAGGAATGAGATAGAGAGAGAGAGAGACAGAGAGAGAGAGACAGAGAGAGAGAGAGAAAGTGAAAAGGTGAAAAAGAATGAAGAAAGAGTTGAAGAAAATGAGATGCTGAGTTAGGTAGAGAGAAATTAAGAAAGAGAGAGAGGGAATGTAATATATATACATGTATGTATAGACATTTCTTACATATGTAGACTCTCCAAAAGACACTACATTGTAATCATTGAGAAAGAGTTTTGGAGTAGGGTCAGCGGCGTGTACGGCCTGGAACATGTGATGGGTGTAGTTGGGGTCACCTGTCTTGGTCTCGAAGAAATGACCATGAAGAAGTTCATTGTCAACGTCCCAGTGCGCCAGTCTGAAAGTCGAAGAAATGAACACATACACATCAATTCAAATAGATTTTAAAAAGGAATATTTGTTTCAATTATACAGATTACTATCCAGTTATTTTCAAAATTTTGAAGATGCAACTCAATGGTGAGAAATGTTTTTTTCTAATTTTTCCAATGAAAACAATATTGACATGTATATTCCCGGACAATGAAATCTGTATGTGGCGTTTCATGCCTTTAAATCCCCATAACACCGCGCATACACTCTTTCGTTACAAACATGAGGACAATCGCCCTCTTCCCCCCCCCCCCCCCCCCCCCCCCCCCCACCCCCCCCCCGGGCACTCTTCCCTACGCAGTACTGCGTTAAATTTTAGAACAACCCAAGTGCTAAAGAAAAAAAACCTATATACCATTATATTATAGCTATAGAAGTTATCTACTCACTTCCCTTTAGTGACGCCAGTGATATACTTGATGTGTTCGTCCACTGTGTCCTTCAGCGTCTGACCAGTCATGGAGGCAGCGTAGCCGGGTTGATTGCCCGGAACCGCCCAGAACATGCAGTGACCGCGAACATTCAGGCTGGCCATGACAAACAAACAAACTCATAAACCTGTAAGGACTGATCACGTGATCGATGTTTTAAACTTCTGAGGATATTTTTTTTTTTAAACGCAAAGCTTAAATTGCATTTACTGAAGACAAAAATATGTACGAAATAAACCGGAACTTCACTAGAAAAACCAGTAACCAAAAAAATGCACGTGTATCTACGTGAATAGTGATAATTAGGATTTAAATTAAATACGAGAAATAATATATAAGAAATCACTCTTACAGTCGAGACCTTGTGTTGTGCGCCCCCCCCCCAAAAAAAAAAAAACCAACAAAACAACCCAGTGAACATTGATCTGAAATAATTAAAATGGATATTTTAGCTACACTTAAACTCAGAATATCGATACCATGAGCTCAGTCTCGTTAAGAGACATAATCTACTTTAGTAATGTCCACAAGACCAGTACTGAACCACGTTAAAGCAGCGAATGTTTCCACCATCTAACTTAAACCTCATTCGTGACCTCTAATCGATTCTGTTCTTCTAGAACTTGGGACAGCGGTTCTTTAACTTTATACAGCGCCGCACCCCACTGATTTCAACACATTTCCCACACCCACATTTCGCTTTCCAAACATATTTCTCCTCACACCTTACAATGAATAATAATAATTAAACTGGTAATAAACCTAATAAACCTGAAAATAATGTGTTTGAATAAATGAAGCACTTTATCTTATCTTAACTTATTTTCATATCGTATCCATTTGCCTTGAAAGATTTATTTTCAAAAATATATTTAACAACCTTAACAATTATAACATTTCTCAGCCCATGTTATAAAAGTACCATCCAGCGTCATAAAATTACCGACCCATGTTTCCTGAGCTCGTCCGTTGCTGCAATTGCCACTGAAAAATCTGGTTTTTCCTGCAGAATTAAAAAGAATCCTTTTTTAAAAATTTTTTTTTTAATGATTTGTAAGTGAACGTTTCCAAAAATAATGAATAGTGAAACGTTTTGAATACACGCTTGGGATTAATAGCAATTACATTTGAAAAATATCTGCAATTTCGATCAAAATTTAGTCTCAATAACAAATCGTCTGAGATATATTTTTCTTTTAAAAAAATAATATAACAGGTTCAAAGTGATAGTAATTTTTAGCTTAACAGAAAAGGTGGTTGAACAATTATTGGCTGTACGGCGTCATGTATTGATGAATCACTTAACCTAGTCCCCCCCCCCCACCTTTCCCTGTTGTAAGGCCACTTATATCGTGGCTCAGTTGAACATGTGCTTACTTACGCTGGTCCCCATTGTTATAAGGCCACTTATATTCTTGTATGGTGGCCCAGTAGAACATAATCTACTTACCCTGGTCCCCCTGTTATGCGGCCACTAATATTCTTGAATAGTAGCTCTCTTGAACATTACTTACTCTAGTCCCCCTGTTGTAAGGCCACTTGTATTCTTGTATCGTGGCCCAGTTGAACATGTAGTACACGACGTTCTGGAACTGACGGAAGTCCGGGTCGACCAAGTAGTCGGCGGCCATCTGGGAACCGAACCCGAACAGATGCCTGGTGTGGTCAATCTGATAATTGAGGAATACGTTTATTGATTTTAATCATGTGATCTACTCAAGTTGAGTTAAGATTGATTAGCATTAACTTATGATTTAAATTGTGTGTATCATCCCTCGAAGTTTTCTGCTTTGTAACATTTGTAGCCTTAATAATACCACCCCTCCCCCAATTCTAATTGACAGTTTGTAAGAAAGTCTTTTCGATGCCCCAAACTGAGTGGCGTAGATTGGGTTGGTGCCCCCAAACTGAGTGGCGTAGATTGGGTTAATGCCTCCAAACTGAGTGGCGTAGATTGGGTTGGTGCCCCCAAACTGAGTGGCGTAGATTGGGTTGGTGCCCCCAAACTGAGTGGCGTAGATTGGGTTGGTGCCCCCAAACTGAGTGGCGTAGATTGGGTTGGTGCCCCCAAACCGAGTGGTGTCACCCAAGGCGAGCAAAGGTTTTTTTGTCGCAATTTCCTCGAAAAAGTTCTGGAGTTTGCTGAAAATGCCGCCCCACAATTGAAGGGGGAAAACAGTGCCACCCCGGGCGGACCGCCCCCCCCCCCCTTTTCACATCCCCATCTTTCACCATTATCCTACTTTTCTGGTTAGAAACGTGCGTAAAAGATGTATTATGACATAAAAACAGAATCATATTGAACGAAGAAAAAATTGAATACATAGAAACAAACTGAACCCGTAGAACTATATTCAAAGCATTAACAGATATAAAATTCATAGAAGCAAACATATTTTCATATTTGTATAATTTTTCATAGTCGATACTGGTACTTGAAAAGAAACATTAAAAATTGTAACTTCTCACCTGAACTTTTAGATCATTTTTGTTCAAGTTGGATGCGACATTGAAGCTGTAGTAAAATATTTAATGGGCGATATTGGATGATATAAACACTCTAACAAAAGAATAATGGAAGATGCAAAGTAGTTTGATAAATCTATGTGATCCAAGTGTTTATCCCATTCAATGATTAAGAACAGTTATAATTAAGTCAACGCTATGGGTT
>CAXITT010000702.1:0-72073 GCA_964033795.1 Lymnaea stagnalis | reverse complement strand
TTTTTATATAGCGCTTATCATAAAGCTCTAAGCGCTTTACAATTATTAAAACATGTAAACTAAGTAAATACAAATGAGACACTAGGATAGTAACTACTATTCTATAGAAACAATGAAAATGGCTATAAAACGAGGACACTTTGACACTTCAGGATCAACCCGAAACAGAAAATGAGGTAGGGCAAGGAGGGTGCATCACAGGTCATAGGCATTGAATGGACATTACTTACTTAAACTGAATGTTACTCTTCCTAAGGTTCTCGATCCTTTGATCAGCCTCGGCCTTCCAGTTTGTGTTTTCGGGGATTTCCGTCAGAGTGGCGTCATCCACATAATAGTCCACATGGGGGGCAAATCCTTCCAAGTAGATCTTGGCATAGTTGTACTCTGGAAGAGATATGGAACACTAGCAGATGATGTACAAGAATTGTAGTGATTAAAAAAAAAGCAACAACAAAACAATGCTGCAATTTTAAATTTTGGAGCATAGCCAGTAAAAGATGACAAATTTATAAATACATATTTCAAATATTTTCAAACTTCTGGCGAACAACGATTCTAACAATTCCTTATGTTAGCGTGAATGGCCATATTTTTCATAAGACTGACTGAAAATGAAGTTTGGAGGCCCACCAAGAGCAGGGTCCCATGCATGTTTTAGCCATGCTATGATGGCAGAGCTGCTTAAGCGAAAATTCCACATTTTTTTAGGAGGATCCAAAGAACCCCAAAACTTGGACAATGGCATGGGTTAAATACCGCACTGATAGAGTAAATTGGAGCCTTAGTGGTAGAAATCAATAGCATCAAATCTCACATCCTATACAATAAAAGCCCACGTCAACTTGATCAAATCTCACATCCTATACAATAAAAGCCCACGTCAACTTGATCAAATCTCACATCCTAAACCATAAAAGCCCACGTCAAATTGATCAAATCTCACATCCTATACAATAAAAGCCCACGTCAAATTGATCAAATCTCACATCCTATACAATAAAAGCCCACGTCAACTTGATCAAATCTCACAGCCTAAACCATAAAAGCCCACGTCAAATTGATCAAATCTCACATTCTATATTATGAAAGCTCACGTCAAATTGATCAAATCTCACATCCTATATAATGAAAGCCCACGTCAAATTGATAAAATCTCACATCCTATATAATGAAAGCTCACGTCAAATTGATCAAATCTCACATCCTATATAATAAAAGCCCACGTCAAATTGATCAAATCTCACATCCTATACAATAAAAGCCCACGTCAAATTGATCAAATCTCACATCCTATACAATAAAAGCCCACGTCAAATTGATCAAATCTCACATCCTAAACCATAAAAGCCCACGTCAAATTGATCAAATCTCACATCCTAAACCATAAAAGCCCACGTCAAATTGATCAAATCTCACATTCTATGTAATGAAAGCCAACGTCAAATTGAGAAAATCTCGCATCCTATATAAGAAAAGCCCACGTCAAATTGATCAAATCTCACATCCTATATAATGAAAGCTCAGTCAAATTGATCAAATCTCACATCCCATATAATGAAAGCTCACGTCAAATTGATCAAATCTCACATCCTATATGAGAAAAGCCCATGTCAAATTTGCAGTGTTGAGTTCAAAACGGTGCAGAATTGCTAAAAACCCCCATTCAGGTTAGATTATGTTGAAACGAGAAATTAAAACAAATAAAATATAGCATTTGTTTATGAAATAATTTATCAAGGTTAATGTATCAGAAATATTTTTTTAATTAAAAGCGGAAATGTTAAACTTTGCCTAAAAAAAATAATAAATCCATCCAGCAATTGTGACGCGTGACAACCAATGTTCCCTTTAAGCTGAGCGGCTGCGCAGCAATCTCACAGACGCCGCGCAGCAGTTTTGAGTACCGCGCAGCTCATTTCCATTTAAGTGTGTGTTTGTGACTGTAGGCTGTACAATTTTGCGCACAAAAAAAAATGATGCTGTAAAAATGTGCACACAACTTTATGATTTTGCACACGAACCAACAATCCTTAGAGGGAACATTGGTGACAACTAGTATAAAATGAAGCGAGTTAATCACCTCTATTTGGAACGACAAAATCAGCGCCGACTTGCACCCAGCCATCTGCAGCCCTGATGAAATTTCGATAGGTAACTGGGACGTAGTCGTCAGCACCTGGTCGGAAATAAATCATGTGCATTTGTCAACTTCAGAGTAGCTCATTGTGTTCTTTTTTTTTTACCAAGAACAAAAAAAGACATTTTTAAAAACTCCGCAATGCCTCTTAAAAATAGTTCAAGTTGATAAAACCTTTTCTATCAACAATCTTTGGTTTTTGTGTGTGTGTTTTTTTTTTTTTTTGCAGTGTATGGAAATTTTGGGTGACTCGTTAATAGTTGAAAAGTATCGCACGTTTTTGATAATATTTTAAACCGTGTTGTAAAAATGCTGTTGGTGTACAAAAAAAAAATAAAAAATAATGCAATGGCAAAAGAACGTTCACACTGACCTGTGTCCTTCCACTTGAAGTTGATCTTAACAGCTGCAGACTGGTACATGCTACCCGGGAGGTCGCTGATCAAACGGACCCACAGACTGAAGGCGTAACGTCCACCAGGCTTGATGGTGACCATCTGGGCTGGACCCATCCAGTTCTCCGACCTGACAGGTGGAGGATTTAGAAAGGGAATAATGATTTATTTAAATATTATAGCAGGGGTCGGGAACCCTTTTGTCTGAGAGAGCCATGGACACCACACATTTTGAAAAGTAATTGTGTGAGAACCATACATTATGTTTAAAACTAAAAAGTGTAGAAAATTTGTAGAATGAAATATTGATATGCAATTAATATGCAGATCAAAGGAGTCTAAAGAAACAGTTTTAAAAAAAAAATCAAACATTTGTCTGCGAGCCAGATGCAGCCAACAATAGAGCCACATCTGGCTCGCGAGCCAGAGGTTCCCGAGTCCTGATCCATAAACTCTATGAAATGGGTTGGGGGGGGGGAGAATTGAATTTTTTGCCGTTTTGGCGAGCTACCGTTTCTTTAGCTCTACTTAGAAGCTGTGTATTTAATCTTGATTATTAACATTGCATGAAGAGACTCCCCTGAGTCAAAAGCACTCTGAGCGGTGTGGCGGAAAGGCGGTCGCACATGTGACATTGCTGTGGTCGAAACATTGTGAGTCATGGACGCTGGTATACGTTTCGGGTAAGTTAAATACCACGCTTAGCCCAGGGGAACAAGTACCCCCACCCCACTTCCCCCACTTACTCGTGTAGGACATAATATGTTGCTACCCCATAAAGTAGTAGGTATCCTTAATCCTTTTGCACTCGATAAATTGACCAATTTCTAAATTAATGCTAAGAGATTCGGTGTCTTATTCATGTAGTACTCAACTAAGTCTTATTCATCTAGAGCTCAACTAAGTCTTATTCATCTAGAGCTCAACTAAGTCTTATTCATCTAGTTCTCAACCATGTCTTAATTATTTATCTAGTTCTAAACTAAGTCTTATTAATCTAGTTCTCAATTAAGTCTTATTAATCTAGTTCTCAATTAAGTCTTATTAATCTAGCTCTCAACTACGTTTTATTGATCTAGTTCTCAACAAAGTCTTATTCATCTAGTTCGCAACTAAGTCTTATTGATCTAGTTCTCGAGTAAGTCTTATTCATCTACTTCACAACTAAGTCTTATTCATATAGTTCTCAACTAAGTCTTATTCACGTAGTTCTCAACTAAGTCTTATTCATCTATAGTTCTCAACTAGGTCCGTCGTAGAAATTATGACTGGTCAATTGCCAAGATAGAGATGCATGTTTAAGGAAAATTCACTCAGGATACGCTAGTCTCTAGGTACACACTGGTCAAAGCTATATTAAGTACAAGAAAGATAAGGCTGTGTGGATGGAACACTAAAGATAAGAGCAGAACATTGGATTCACTTTCATTTACTTGAAATTATTGTCAAAATTCGAAACAAAAACTAAAAAAATAACATGACAATCTGAATATGATTCATAAGGTCTTATCGTTCTTCAAACACGTGACAATCTGAATATGATTCATAAGGTCTTATCGTGTATCAAACACGTGTAAAAATTAAAGCTGTGTTAATGTACTTCATACTAAATTCAATTCTGTTCGTGTGTTTCTTTGTGGCGGTAAAATTTTTGGAATGCTATTGACCCACTTCCCGTCATCCTATCTAAATGAAAATTGGCACACAGACTCGTTGCCAATGGCAAAACTTTCTCTCAAATTTTCAGCCCCCCCCCTTTTTTTCCAGCCAAACCAACCCCAATAATTAGTTTTTATTATTTTTGAAGTTGAAGATGAATCTAATATGATTTGTTTAATATGTGCATTTTTTTTGGTGTGGAGATCAATTGTGTACTTGTTGCTAATATGTGCTTTGTGTATGTGACCTTCTTGGGCTTTAAGATATCTTCAGCCTATGAGGGTTAGCATGCACTAAGTTTGCTAAAAGCCATTCCCATACCAAAAATCAATTTCTCTACTATCATACAAATAATAAATCACGTACAATTACAAAAATTCATATACAAGATGTATAAGAAAATATTTGTATTTCGTGGTTGTTTTATTACGTATACGTCTTGATAACAAGGCTCTTAAAAAGATCAAATTTCAAGTCAATAACGTTCACAATACGATCTTATAAAGAACACCCGGTGTTAAAAAAAAAAAAAAGTGAAATATTAATTCCACACAAAACCCACACATAGGTTTCAATTTCAATGAAACTTAATTTACCGACCTGCCTGTACATTTCGCGGATTTGGTCCCTCCGTGTTTCTGTGACGTGTCAGCGGTCATCGTGAAGCCGTCGTTCAGCCAGTTGCTGATGCCGTTCTCAAAGCCAGGGTTCTGCAGCAGCTCCGTGGCACCGTGGACGCCCCACGCGCAGAGGGAGGCAAGAGCGACGTACACCCTTAGCGGTAACATGCTTGATCGGAAACGTTCAAATGGCTCGTCCCCAGCAACCGCACTTTTTATTTACATTGGGCCATGCGCTCTCAAACTTTTCGAAAACAATACCAACTAAATTAACTTTTGACATTGGTTTATCACCTCGCGAACATTTTGGTTGTTCAGCCTGGATGTACACATATGTCTGTCTTTTTGTTGCATGTGTACTGATTATAATAACGTTACTACCATTAGTGGAACATTTAGCACAGCTTGAGAATCCATACAGAAGGTCGTATTTATTACTCAATACTTATAATGATGCCTTCATCAAAAAAAAAAAAGTAACATTTTATCTTCAGGGTCATAAATGGCTAATATGTAGTCAAATATTGACAATCGAGAAGTGACACTTCCAAGGTCACCACGGTTTGCCGTTGATCATTGGTACACTTGTATTTATGACAGAAGTCAAAACTGATAGCCCTATGTGCTTAGTCTTCAATTTAAACATTAGAAATTAGGTATTGTCTTTGTGGAAAATTAATAGTAAAAAATTGTGTTCTAAGATTTGAAAAACAAAATATTTCCGTTTAGTGAAAGTTTGTTATTATTTTGGGAAATGTTACGAAGTCGAACTATTTCCTTGATGGGGCTAGAGACATTATAAAGTGCTTACAGCCAGGGCCGCTGACAGCAAAATGTGCACGCGAGGCTAAACCTGAATTTAGGTGCCTTCTCCCCCAAAATAGTTTACTAAGACACCTATTTTGTAAGAAGGCTGACCTGTTTTGCCACCTTCTGAAGATGGCGCACGCTCACCCTTTTCTCCGCCTTTCATTTTTCCACGACCCTGATGCCAGACCCCCTTGTTTTTGTCTGTAAAATTTAGGTGTTATTTGTGGAAAACAACTAGTTGTTGGTCAAGTTCCGGATTTCATTGTTGCTCTAAGTGTTGCCTGGATGACTAAAAATTATTGGCACTAAAGACATCTTAAGGAACGCTTCCAGCGATGTTGTCATGACCAGGGGTGGGCCCACTCCACCTTTTCTCATGTGCGCGTGCCAGTGGTTAGCAGTGGTTAGAAGGCATACGATAAGATGACGCCAACAGCTTGTGCTAAGCGGGCTTATTAGTACTGGGATAGCTGGTGGGTTTAGGGTGGACCTTTGGAAAATCCTTACCCAGCACCACAAGCTCTCGGTGGTGTTACACGGGATCTTGCCTCTCCGTGGCGTACCTGACTAGTAAGGGGGAGTTCTTCTCCTTGTGAAGCTAAAAGATCCCAGGCAAAACGCATGATTTCCAACGCAACGGAAATTTAAGCGCTAACATGATTACGTGTTGCCGGTGAAGGGTATGAGGCAGTGGGTGGCCGGCCAAACCCTTGTCAATGATTAAAAAGACGCGGCCCTGAGAAAGCCGCCCCTAGGCGACCGTTTCGTCCTCGCCATGTCCAGCCCGAACAACTCCCAGAACGGTGGGTTGAGGTAACGCAACACCTCCCCCGGAGAGGAAGTAAAAGCCGTTTTTACCCTTCACAGTCCTGTCCGAAACGCTCCCGGAGAAACGCGGGTTTGAGGCAACGCAACGCCTCACCGGGGGGAAACAATTCGTTGGGAACCAAACTTGCTCGCACAACTCTTAGGAACGGTGGGAGAAAGTTAAGCTCGTGACTACTCCCGGAGTGGAAGCAAAGCCGTCCCATACCAAGGAAAACGTACAGCTCCCGGGCGGTGGAGGTGGCAACGCAACGTCATCTCCGGAGTGGAAGCAAAGCCGTCCCATACCAGGAAAAACGTACAGCTCCCGGGCGGTGGAGGTGGCAACGCAACGTCATCTCCGGAGAGGAAGCAAAGCTGTTCCAACCCAACATCACTCTGGGCTGAGTTGCATGGCCGGAGTCCCCAAGGACTACTAGGCTATGTTTCACGGCCAAAGGTCCTAAGAGATAGAATCTCGACCTTCGAGTATTGGACTTTATAAGTACTGGGATAGAGATAGACATAGTTCACTAATTGGCGTCTGGAAGAATGGGCCAGGAAAGTTGGGCAAGGAAGGTTGGGCAAGGTAGGGTGGGAGAGGAAGGTTGGGCAAGGAAGTTTGGGCAAGGAAGGTGGAAAAGGGGGGGGGGGGGCTCATACTTACCTAACTCTGCTCTCCTCAACCTGATCAGTAATGCGGTCATTATTAAAAAAAATTGTTTAAAGCAAGCCAGAGAAAGATCCTTATAAATTACTGCCAAAATTACAACTACTTTATGAAGCCAAAGAATATTCAATTGTTTTGATCCCACTACTCTGTAAGTTTTCTTGTCCTTTTTTTAACTGGAATTTTCACACTGTAGTTAGTACCTGTTTATTTCCCCAAGTGAATTTCGAGCCAAATAATGAGCACAAATGGTTACAAGGGAGTCCTACTCAAAGGAAGTGGTTGCTGGTTACCGTAAATTTAGAACAACAGTTTTTTTTCCGAAGGAAAATTGTTCGAACGGAAGTTTGTTCCAAAAGAATTAATGTAGGTTGAGGGAGGGGGGGGGGAAGAAAAAATAAAATGTATTAAAAAGTTTTTTTTTTCCAATTTCTTACTAAAAACATTTTAAAGGTAAATAAAATTCCGTTCGTTTATTTCGTACATATTTCTTTCGTATAAATATCCGTCTATGTTCAAAAGATCATAACAGACCCAAGTGGTCGTATAAATCGTGTACAGACGATTCTGATTTTTTAAATTTTTTTTTTAAACTAAAAAAAGTGCATCAATTTTATCTGGAATGGTTGGTTAGTTAAACAGTAAACGGACTAAGGATCGTACTTGAAAAATCTTTTTTGGGGCAGAAAGTTGTTTACAATGATAATTCTGCTTATCTCCGATGACTTGTACATAGTTACGTGAACATGATTTTGAACTAGTTGAACATAAGTTCATCACACCTTGCCAACTGAGAGACCGTAAGGGAGGTGGGGAGCCAATCATTTTTATTTTTAAAAAACATATGTAAACAATTGTGTGTGTATGTTTGCTACTCCGACTGGGGTATACTTTCGGAGCTCTTAGTATAATCTGGCAACTGAAATGTCAACTCATGCCCTGAGATCAATTGGGAGAAACGTTTTTGCCCGGATTGGAGGTGGGTTGTTCCGCACAGGATTAAAATTTATTCCACCAGACAAGACAAGCAGCGGCGCCACCTCTTTTGACTTCAAAACATATTTCCTGCACCCATCACGATTGAAAACTCTAATAAAAATGCAATAAGTCTGTTTTTCAGTTTCTTTCCGCGCTCCCCTGGAACTGCGTCCGCCACACCCACGGGGGTGTGGCACACCCCTGGTTGGGAGCCCCTGCCGTAAGTAGACGCTAAACTTCACTTTTAGGTGTAATATTCTGGTGATTTACATTTAATTTCTTTTTAATTATAGAGTAAGTGAAGGTCGTATTTAAGTGAATAGTCTATTGAACATATGTTTAAAGTTGGGTGAAATGTTTGTCCAATTACAAGATGACCACTAGGAAGTTTGAAGCCTTATCGTTTAAAGTCAACAAGTGATGTAGAGAACAATCTGATTATCTTATAACAACTAATCCCGGTAATGGATATAAGGCTAGAGGTGAAGGTGGAAACTAACCGATGATTCTATCTACGCGGCCCTGAGAAAGCTGCCCCTAGGCAACCGTTTCGTCCCAGCTACTTCAAACACTAGTTGCGTGCTGGAAACCCAGTGTTAAAACCCTCTAATAGGGTGTCCGACGCTTGTTTGGGATGTTTGGGGGAAGATATTAGGACGTACATTTACAACCTCGACTCCCCGGGAGAGTCGGCTGCGAACGCTTTAAACGCAGCGTTTTTGATCGACCGGACGTCCCCGGGCGGGGAAAGCTTCCATCCACAAATCCGATCGAGCGGTTGCAAGTGGGGGTGGTCCATGGTCCAAGGATGTCCCTGGCTTGCCGCAGCACGGTCCGGCGTCAGGGAGACCAGGCGTCTGGGCTGTGTTGAGGTGTGTCGGGGAGGGTATTAGGAGCTCACGTTCGACGGCCCGCCGACGCCATTTCCCAAATGAACATATAACAACTAAGGACTGTCAACCAACACTACTCTCATCAAACATTTCATTTTAAAATTTGTGGTTTGCTCCTTATTTGATTGGTTAAAATAGAGCAAAATTTAAATTTGAACTTTGACCCAGATTGTATTTTTTAACTGATAAGATACGATTTATTTGGCTTTGAAGCTTCTTCGCAGTCTTGCACATTGTGGCATAATCTCTAAACCCAAGCGTTAGAATTCCAAACGTCCGTATAAAACAGTTGTTTTTCTTCCACCAGAGTTAATTTGTGAAACGTGTCTGTTTGGGGAGGATGAGATTGAAATATTACTTAGGGGTAGCCTCCATATTGGTGTGGGGTGCCCATTCCGCCCCGGAACTGCTACCGAATCCTGGTTTTGAGAGTGGCCTCGCAAACTGGGTCCATGCTGGTTTCACAATGACCGCCGATACGTCACAGCATCATAGCGGCACACATTCTGGCAAGTGCACGGGAAGGTCAGTTTATCTTATATCTAAAAAATTGCGTCGGAAATTAACGGAAAACGTCTTTAAAAAAAAATTAGTTTTTGTTGGTAAATATGACGATCAAGAGTAAGTTCATTGAATGTAGGGATATAAATAGAACTTACAAAGCTATAACCTTGTATGCAATGGTGTAGCTAGGGTTTGTGCATTTCTGTAACATTTCATATGTGGTAGTGTGTCACCTGTGGGACAAAGGAGCAAGCCCCTGTGTTAGGAGTGTTTAACCCCCCCCCCCTCCCCTCCCTCCCAGGCGTGTTCACACCCGATGAAACAGGGCACGCCTGTCCTACGGGTGACCAATCAACAACTCACGACGCTGACGTCATGAGTTCACGGTGTGGGGATGTATGAAAGGCGGGTAAGTTAACTCAAGGAAAGTGGTCTGATACTGAGTGTGTGAACTGAGACTTGATGTGTGTGAACTGAGACTTGATGTGCGTCAACTGCTACTTGAGGACTTCTAGACGTGTTTTATTGAGATTTGACTCTCTGTGCGAAATGTGTCGACCACACGTTGATGGTTCAATAACGCTATAGCTCCCAAGACCTGCATTTCCTAGTTACTATAACTTTAAACTCGGCTACATGTATATTAATCAATAAAGAGTCATGGGACGGTCTGTTGGATTGTCTGTAGGACTAGCTGTGGGACTGTCTGTAGGATTTTCTGTAGGCCTATTGTTTAAAGGCCAGCAGGTAAGGTGCAGGACTGTCTGTAGGCCTTTGTTTAAAGGCCGCAGGTAAGGTGCAGGACTGTCTGTAGGCCAGTTTTAAAGGCCGGCAGGTAAGGTGCAGGACTGTCTGTAGGCCAGTTTTAAATGCCGGCAGGTAAGGTGCAGGACTGTCTGTAGGCCAGTTTTAAAGGCCGGCAGGTAAGGTGCAGGACTGTCTGTAGGCCAGTTTTAAAGGCCGGCAGGTAAGGTGCAGGACTGTCTGTAGGCCAGTTTTAAAGGCCGGCAGGTAGGGTGCTTGTAGGTCAGTGTTTAAGGCCGGCAGGGAAGGTGCAGGACTGTCTGTAGGCCAGTTTTAAATGCCGGCAGGTAAGGTGCAGGACTGTCTGTAGGCTAGTTTTAAAGGCCGGCAGGTAAGGTGCAGGACTGTCTGTAGGCCAGTTTTAAAGGCCGGCAGGTAAGGTGCAGGACTGTCTGTAGGCCAGTTTTAAAGGCCGGCAGGTAGGGTGCAGGACTGTCTGTAGGCCAGTTTTAAAGGCCGGCAGGTAGGGTGCAGGACTGTCTTTGGGGGCCTATTTTTTTTAGAGAAAATGAGAAGTTAATTCATTTTTTGTTTTTGTAACAATTGAACCCAGAGGGTATTTTCTCAAAATAACCGGACCCAGTAAAAAAGAACACCACCAAAAAACTGGACCCGGTTCAGCCCTAGTTATTTTTTATTTTAACAGAACTCAAGCCTATCAAGGTCCGGCACAGATGGTTAACGTTAAATCTGGTGGCCGTTACGCCTTCAGTATTTACATTCGTTTGGTCAGTGACCTGCCAGGCTCTATGTACCAGTCAGCTGGAGTCACTATTGACTTAAAACGAAAGGACAATGGTCAGTATTAATTATGCATGAGTTTTTTTGTGTTTTTTTTTTTGGGGGGGGGTTGGTTTTGAAATATATATTTGTTTGTGACGGTGGGCGTGTGGTAGAGATCAAGAGGTCGATGATAGATTTTGTGTTGCAATCAGTGTGTGAAACTTTTCAAAGCGCGCTCTTTTTGTTGTGATTGAAGCGATGTGTGCAGTCGTGTTTGTTGTACGGTGCTCTAACGATGTCTTTTGTGGAGAGATTATTAGCAGCTAGGGTAACAGAGCCCTTTTATCGATGATGGTTTTAATGTGTTTGTTTTTGAAGTTTATTTGCATATAGAATGGGAAATTAGTAAATATAGACACAAATATCGCACCTTTCGTTTACTGATTTCAAAGATAAACAGTAGTTTTTAAAAAAATGCTAAGTGCTGATAGAAATGGTTTTCATCTGGCCATGTCATTTTAATTTACCCTCTACAGGAGTGGACGAATACATTCGTATAACTAGTCGACCCTTCTTGACCGCTGCCGATGGATGGGTGCACCTAGGAGCAGATTTTGTTGTGCCGAACCGAGGTAATGATTAACGATTTGTAAAATTAATAAATTGTCTCACATCATGGGGTTATGCGCCCTTCCCCCCCCTTCCAACCCCCGGCCCTGTTAAAGCACGTGGTGTAGTGGTCGAAAAAGTTTCTCAAAGTCTCCAAGATTTTCGTTTTGTTTGAAATGTCCAAAGCCATAATCTATATCCAAAGTAAATTACATTTTGATCATTAACAAAATCTGTCCATGTCCGTCTGTCCAAGAATACACCCAGGCTAAGATCTACGTCGAAGGCCTGGCCCCGCACGTCGACTTTTACGTTGATGACGCGTCGCTGATGGAAGTAGCCGCAGACACCAATTGGAAGGCGGAGGCCAACAGCAGGATCGACTCTCTCAGGAAGAGCAACATTCACTTCAAGTGAGACAATTAAAACATTCACTTCAAGTGAGACAAGTAAAACATTCACTTCAAGTGAGACAAGTAAAACATTCACTTCAAGTGAGACAAGTCTATGAGATCTAAATGGTGGGGACAATGTACACGGGGGTTATTTTAAAAACATTCATTTCAAGCAAGACAAGGTTTTATTTCATCTAATATGAGACCCAATGTGGACAGGGTTAATTTCAAAATTTTCAGGATTTCAAAAATTGAACAAAAACAATATCAATTTAAAAAAAATATATATATTTTTCAAATAAAAAAAAAAATCTTTAATATTGCCTTACTAAATCAAACTCTTTTTAAAAAAAAAAAGAAGGAAAAAAAAAATGAAATCGAACCAATGCACAGACGGGATTTAAACAAAATAAAAAGACCAACACAAAAGATGGGGATGAATTAGATGGAACATTTTCTTTAAAATATGTAAAAGCAGAAATTATTTCTTTGAAAATAAAACCAGATTTGACTTCACATCCACAGTTTCAACGTAGCTTCAAACTTCAACGTCAACGACCTCAGAGTGCAGGTACGTCATGGTTCAACATCCGGTAAGACTAGGGGATATTTATTTACGAAACAAAAGTCATTGTTTTAAAAAAGAACAACTTCTAGTCTATAAGTTGATGAACATCTTAACTAGAAGTCCTTGTAGGTCTTAAAGTCACCTTGAGGGTAAAAATAGTTTCTATTCTAATTTAAGTCTAAACAAAAAGTAGTTGACTCCAGCGGTTGAGGGGGACGCTTTCCAAGAAAGTCTGAAATCTTTTGTCTTTTAATTATTATTTTTTTTAGAAATCCTCCATGGATTAAATCTCTTTGTTCGAGTCTTACATAGCAATTCATTGAGGGGCTGATGTGCAATTTAAACATAACAATAATGTTTTACGATTTTTTGCAAGCAGCTATTGGGAAATCGTTTAGAGAGGACGTACATCGATGACGTCGACTTTCAAATATTTGTTGACTCAATGTTTTAATAAAAAATCGTATTTTTCATTCCATTGAATAGTAATCTTACATGCCATTGAATAGTAATCTTACATCCCATTTAATAGTAATCTTACATCCCATTGAATAGTAATCTTACATGCCATTTAATAGTAATCTTACATCCCATTTAATAGTAATCTTACATCCCATTTAATAGTAATCTTACATCCCATTTAATAGTAATCTTACATCCCATTTAATAGTAATCTTACATCCCATTTAATAGTAATCTTACATCCCATTTAATAGTAATCTTACATCCCATTTAATAGTAATCTTACATCCCATTTAATAGTAATCTTACATCCCATTTAATAGTAATCTTACATCCCATTTAATAGTAATCTTACATCCCATTTAATAGTAATCTTACATCCCATTTAATAGTAATCTTACATGCCATTTAATAGCAATCTTACATGCCATTGATTACTAATCTTGTATCCCTTTGAATAGTATTCTTACATGCCATTGAATATTGATCTTACGTTCCATTGAAATGTAATCTTAAATCCCATTGAATATTAATCTTACGTTCCATTGAATTGTAATCTTACATCCCTCTTTATAGTAATCGTGCACTATATTGAATAGTAATCTTAGGCTACATTGAACAGTAATCTTACATCTTCATGTTCATTAAGCTGTAACTCCTCCTCCCGCACCCCGTCTCAAGGCTTCCACTTCTGGTGCTACAAGCTTTCCCATGTGTATCTGTCATGAGCTAACCTCTCCCTTGTTGGATCTTGTGAGACAAAATTCAAACAAATACATTTTCTTGTTTAACACTGGTCAGATTGACCACACCAAGCATCTGTTCGCCTTCGGCACTCAAGCGACCGCGGACTACATCGTGAGCCCCGACTACCGTCAGTTTCAGAACGTCCTGTACCACATGTTTAACTGGGTCACCATCCAGGAATACAAGTGGCCGTACAACAGGGGAACCAGGGTGAGCCGACACATCAACAACAACAAAAAAAAAAAAAAAACTTTTATGTTGAATCTCTGTATCACTTCTTCAAAAGAATTTTTTAATTATAATAACTTTAAAAAAAAATTAATAATACTAATTTTTTTTTTTAATAAAAGTGGCCGTACAAAAGGGGAACCAGGGTGAGCCGAAACATCAAAAACAACAAAAAAAAAAAAAAAACTTTTATGTTGAATCTCTGTAGCACTTCTTCAAAAGAATGTTTTAATTATAATAACTTTAAAAAAAATGTAATCATCCTAATTTTTTTTTTAGATACTTGCTTTAAAAAGGATGTTATAAAATATTATCTTGTTCTCATAATAATGTTAAAAAATTGTATGTAATTTATAGGAGCATCCAGATTTTTCAGTCGCAGTGGCGGCAACTGATGAACTTAGGAAACATGGGTAGGAAATATTGCAGTTTATTAGAAAATAGGGGTTGGAGATGTAGCAGTATATTCGAAGATTTGGATAGGAAATGCAGCAGTGTATTCAGTAAATAATTCTTCTAATATTAGTGCCAAAAAGCCCTTTTAAAATATTGATTTAATTTAGTTTTAAATGCATACTCAACGCAGTTTTATTTTTTAACCTCCATGGCCCAGATTACATGTACGTGGTCACTGTATGTTCTGGGCAGTACCCGGAAATCAGCCAAGCTATGCAACACCAATGACTGGTCAAGCCCTGAAAGATACAGTTGACCAACACATCAAGTACATCACTGGAATCACTAAGGGGAAGTAAGTCTGTGTTAATAAAAAAACAACAAAAAAAAACAAGACGTAGTTAGGTCTCTTGTCAGAGCCAAAAAAAATAAAAAAAATAATAATAATAAAAAGCTCTAGCTAATGAAATTATTAAAAAAAGTTGTACATGGAAATTATTGCGTACTTCATTTCGGACTTCCAACATTTATTTGTATACATTGATGTCTTGTTGTTTTTAGTTTTTTTAAATAAATTATTTAAAGCTACCTTTATAACAATAATAAGTTTTGTTTTTTTATGAAAAGCTACTTAACTTAAATAGTAATCATGCCTACGATATTTCAATCTGCCGTTGTTTCTCTTGTCAGTTCGTAGATTATGTGAGTGATCCCTTCACGACTAAAACAAAATCCCCTCTCTCTTTTACTTCATCTTCTATCACATTTAAGCAACACCAACAACAGTAAAAGAAACATCGTTTAATGTATACGTAGAATATAAACTCTAAAATGTTGCAATAAAAAATATGACACACATCTGATCCACAATGTCAAAGTTTAGTTTTTCATTGTCCATTATTTTGTTTGTGTCCATCTAATAAAAACAACTTATCAACACCAACGTTGCTCTGTCTCCCCCGCCAGACTGTCGCATTGGGATGTGGACAACGAGCTTCTCCACGGCCATTTCTTTGAGTCCAAGACTGGCGACCAGCACTACACGTACCACATGTTCCAGGCCGTGCACGCAGCTGACCCCACGCCGAGACTTTTCCTCAATGACTACAACGTCGTGGTCAGCGGGGATTTCACTTTGGTACGTTCACACAGTCATGGTATCACACTTTTCTAAACTGATCGTTCGGGCTAACATCAGTAGCACACGTGCGTCATACGCGCAGCCTATAGGAATAGCTAAGATGTTCAAACTTATCGACACATTTAGGTCATTAAGTTTCTCAAGACTTTCAGAGTGCACACATTGTTGTCTCGCCCAGTGAGGACATCACATTTTGGTAATTTTGTTTAAGTCGCACTGTACAGTCCGGTTTTAAACAGAAAAAAGCCTAGCATGTTGACTGTTGTGGTGATGACGACTGTTTCAGGGCAGACTTTTTGCACGACTCACACACACACGGCCGCAGAACTTGAGAAGGGACATTAATATGAACAAGCCTTCAAACCCCAAGTGCATGATTCCCTCACAAAGTGGCACTGGAAATCAGTGAAATGTCCTCATCAACACTAGGCACAGAAACATTGCAAATCCCCTCTACATGCATAGGAGCCAAAATTATCAATAAATTTATCGTGGGCCCTTAATATATAGGAGAAGAAGAAGAAGGTGTAAGTTTAAAGTTTCTGCTCAAATAAAGCCTTAAGACACCAAAAGAAGTAAGTGTAATCCAATGATCAAATACGTTGATCCAATCCTGTGATCCTATACATTGATCCACTGCACTAATATAATCCATTGATACCAGTCATATACTCAAAGAGCCGCCAGAGCAGTCAGGACTGTCAGAGCCATCAGGGCTGCGAGAATAGTCAGGGCTGTCAGAGCAGACAGGGACCTCAGAGCCATCACAGTCATCAGTCATCAGAGCTGTCAGAGCAGCCAGTGCTGTCAGAGCAGTCACAGCTGTCAGAGCAGTCACAGCTGTCAGGGCAGTAAGATCCACCAGAGCTGTCAAAGTAGTTAGAGCTGACGAGCAGTCAGTGGTGTCAGGGCAGTCAATACTTATGGAGCAGTCACGGCAGTGTAAGAGCAGTTTGTTCTGTCAGTGCAGTCAGGGCTTTCAGGCCAGTTAGAGTCATCTGAGCTGTCAGAGCAGTCAAGGTGGTTGGGGAAGTAAGAGGAGCAATCAGTCATCCGAGCAGGCAAGGCTTTCAGGGCAGTCAGAGGAATAAACCATCAGAGATGTCAGAGTAGTTAGGGCAGTAGAGACCGACCGAAAGTGATTTTCTGATTTCAGCCGAAGCCGAAATTAGGCCGAAAGTTTAAAATGACTTTCAGCCGAAACCGAAAAAAGGGTCGAAAGTTTAAAAATGAATTTCGGCCGAAACCGAAGCCGAAACCGAAAATGAAATATTAAGATATTTTGATATTCGTTCCCGCATACATTCTGCATACATCGAAAACAATGTGGGAAAGTATAAATATTTACATTCTTTTATAAAAAATGAGATAATCGTGAATATCAATAAATAAACATCTAATATAGGGGTCTCAAACTCGTGGCCCGCGAGCCATTTGTGACCCGCAAGACGATATTTTTTGGCCCGCTACATGACGAAAAGATTTAGTGTAAATGCGTCGGCCCGTTTCCCCCATTCTCATATCTATAACGTGACTCTCCGCGACGGTTTCAGTCGAATCTCACCGACTAGTCTAATTCTGATTATTTTTTAATATATTGTTGTATGGAACAGTGAGGAGGTGTATGAAAGTGAATCCTAGTTCTTGAGAACCCTTAATGATTTTATTGTTATTTATAAAGGTTGAGCAGATTGTAACAGTAGTTGTAATCGCGTTTTCGTGGATTACTTGATGCGGCCCACTCTCATTCAGACACTACCTCCTGCGCCACCCACCCCCGATGATTTGAGTTTGAGACCTTGATCTAATGAATACTTAGGATGTTACAATTTTAATTTAAAAGTAATTTAAATTGCTATACAAGTTTAAAAAAATTAATATGGTAGGAGAAAATTTGGCAAAAATGGGGGGGGGGGGGGGAATTAATGCAAATATTATTTTTAAACTGGGACTCTAAAAATTGTGGTTCTAAAAGATCGTTTAATTTGTTTTTAAAGATTGTTTAGTTGGTTGTTATTGATCGGTTAGTTTGTTCTTAAATATCGGTGAGTTTGTTCATAAAGATCGCTTAGTTTGTTCTAAAATATAACTTAGTTTCATCTTAAAGATCGCTTAATTTGTTCTTAAAGATCGTGTAGTTTGTGGTTAAAGATCGTGTAGTTTGTTGTTAAAGATCGTTTAAATTGTTGTTAAAGATCGCTTAGTTTGTTGTTAAAGATCGCTTAGTTTGTTGTTAAAGATCGCTTAGTTTGTTGTTAAAGATCGTTTAGTTTGTTATTAAAGATCGTTTAGTTTGTTGTTAAACATCGTATAGTTTGTTCTTAAAGATCGCTTAGTTTGTTCTTAAAGATTGCTTAGTTTGCTGTTAAAGATTGCTTAGTTTGTTATTAAAGATCGTTTAGTTAGTTGTTAAAGATCGTATAGTTTGTTGTTAAAGATCGTTTAGTTTGTTGTTAAAGATCGTTTAGTTTGTTGTTAAAGATCGTTTAGTTTGTTGTTAAAGATCGTTTAGTTTGTCGTTAAAGAGCGCTTAGTTTGTTGTTAAAGATCGTTCAGTTTGTTCTTAAAGATCGTCTAGTTTGTTGTTAAAGATCGTTTAGTTTGTTATTAAATATCGTATAGTTTTTTGTTAAAGATCATTTAGTTTGTTGTTAAAGAGTGCTTAGTTTGTTGTTAAAGAGCACTTAGTTTGTTGCTAAAGATTGCTTAGTTTGTTGTTGAAAATCGTTAAGTTTTTTTTATTAAAGATCGCTTAGTTTGTTCTTAAAGACCGTTTACTTTGCTCTTAAAGATCGCTTAGTTTGTTGTTAAAGATCATTATGTTTGTTCTTAAAGATCGTATAGTTTGTTTTTAAAGATCGTTTAGTTTGTTGTTAAAGATCGCGTAGTTTGTTCTTAAAAATTGCTTAGTTTGTTGTTAAAGATCGCTTAGTGTTTTCATAAAGATCGCTTAGTTTGTTCTTAAAGATAATTGATTATATACCTTAAGATCGATTAGTTTGTTCTTAAAGATCTTTTAGTTTGTTCCTAAAGAACATTTAATTTTCTGTTAAAGATCGCTTAGTTTGTTGTTGAAGATCGTTTAGTTTGTTTTTAAAGATCGCTTAGTTTGTTGTTAAAGATCGTATAGTTTGTTGTTAAAGATCGTTTACTTTGTTCTTAAAGATCGTTTAGTTTGTTGTTAAAGATCGTTTAGTTTGTTCTTAAAGATCGTTTAGTTTGTTAGAGATCTCCAGTTTTTGTTAATGATTGCTTTATTTGTTATTACAGATCGTTTAGTTTGTTATTAAAGATCGTTTAGTTTATTCTTAAAGATCGTGTAGTGTGTTGTTAAAGATCGTATTGTATGCTGTCAAAGATCGTTTAGTTTGTTGTTAAAGATCGTTTAGATTGTTGTTAAAGAGCGCTTAGTTTGTTGTTAAAGACCGTTCAGTTTGTTCTTAAAGATCCTCTAGTTTGGTTTTAAATATCGTTTAGTTTGTTTTTAAAGATCTTATAGTTTGTGGTTAAAGATCATTTAGTTTGTTGTTAAAGATCGATTAGTTTGTTCCTAAAGATCTTTTAGTTTGTTCCTAAAGAACATTTAATTTTCTGTTAAAGATCGCTTAGTTTGTTGTTGAAGATCGTTTAGTTTGTTCTTAAAGAGCACTCAGTTTGTTGTTAAAGATAGTTTAGTTTGTTGTTAAAGAGTGTTTAGTTTGTTGTTAAAGATCGTATAGTTTTTTGTTAAAGATCATTTAGTTTGTTGTTAAAGATCGCTTAGTTTGTTCTTAAAGACCGTTTACTTCGCTCTTAAAGATCGCTTTGTTTGTTGTTAAAGATAGTTTAGTTTGTTGTTAAAGATCGTATAGTTTGTTGTTAAAGACCGTTTAGTTTTCTTTTAAAGATAGCTTAGTTTGTTGTTAAAGATAGTTTAGTTTGTTGCTAAAGATCGTTTAGTTTGTTGTTAAAGAGCGCTTAGTTTGTTGTTACAGATCGTTTAGTTTGTTGTTAAAGATCGTTTTAGTTGTTGTTAAAGATCGCTTAGTTTGTTGTTAAAGATCGCTTAGTTTGTTGTTAAAGATCGCTTAGTTTGTTGTTAAAGATCGCTTAGTTTGTTGTTAAAGATCGTTTTGTTTGTTGTTAAAGATCATGTAGTTTGTTCTTAAAGATCGCTTAGTTTGTTAAAGATTTCCAGTTTTTGTTAATGATCGATTTATTTGTTCTTAAAGATCGTTTAGTTTGATCATAAAGATCGTTTATTTTGCTGTTAAAGATCGATTAGTTTGTTGTTAAAGATCGCTTAGTGTTTTCATAAAGATCGCTTAGTTTGTTCTTAAAGATAATTGATTATAAACCTTAAGATCGATTAGTTTGTTCTTAAAGATCTTTTAGTTTGTTCCTAAAGAACATTTAATTTTCTGTTTAAGATCGCTTAGTTTGTTGTTGAAGATCGTTTAGTTTGTTTTTAAAGATCGCTTAATTTTTTTTAAAGATCGTTTAGTTTGTTTATTAAAGATCGCTTATTTTGTTGTTAAAGATCGTATAGTTTGTTGTTAAAGATCGTTTACTTTGTTCTTAAAGATCGTTTAATTTGTTGTTAAAGATCGTTTAGTTTGTTCTTAAAGATCCTTTAGTTTTTTAAAGATCTCCAGTTTTTGTTAATGATTGCTTTATTTGTTATTACAGATCGTTTAGTTTGTTATTAAAGATCGTTTAGTGTATTCTTAAAGATTGTATAGTGTCTTTTTAAAGATCGTATTGTATGCTGTCAAAGATCGTTTAGTTTGTTGTTAAAGATCGTTTAGATTGTTGTTAAAGAGCGCATAGTTTGTTGTTAAAGATCATTCAGTTTGTTCTTAAAGATCGTATAGTTTGTTTTTAAAGATCGAATAGTTTTTTTGTTAAAGAGCGCTTAGTTTGTTGTTAAAGATCGCTTAGTTTGTTGTTAAAGATCGCTTAGTTTGATGTTAAAGATCGCTTAGTTTGTTGTTAAAGATCGTTTAGTTTGTTGTTAAAGATCGTTTAGTTTGTTACTAAAGATCGTTAAGTTTGTTGTTAAAGATCGCTTAGTTTGTTGTTAAAGATCGTTTAGTTTGTTGTTAAAGATCGTTTAGTTTGTTGTTCAAGATCGTTAAGTTTGTTGTTAAAGATCGTATAGTTTGTTGTTAAAGATCGTTAAGTTTGTTGTTATAGATCGTTAAGTTAGTTGTTGAAGATCGTTTAGTTTGTTGTTAAAGATCGTTTAGTTTGATGTTAAAGAGTGCTTAGTTTGTTATTAAAGAGCGCTTACTTTGTTGTTAAAGATCGTTTAGTTTGTTATTAAAGATCGTTTAGTTTATTCTTAAAGATCGTATAGTGTGTTGTTAAAGATCGTATTGTATGCTGTCAAAGATCGTTTAGTTTGTTGTTAAAGTTCGTTTAGATTGTTGTTAAAGAGCGCTTAGTTTGTTGTTAAAGATCATTCAGTTTGTTCTTAAAGATCGTATAGTTTGTTGTTAAAGATCGTTTAGTTTGTTGCTAAAGATCGTTAAGTTTGTTGTTAAAGATCGCTTAGTTTGTTGTTAAAGATTCTTTAGTTTGTTATTCAAGATCGTTAAGTTTGTTGTTAAAGATCGTATAGTTTGTTGTTAAAGATCGTTAAGTTAGTTGTTAAAGATCGTTTAGTTTGTTGTTAAAAATCTTTTAGTTTGTTGTTAAAGATCGTTCAGTTTGTTCTTAAAGATCGTTTAGTTTGTTGTTAAAGAGTGCTTAGTTTGTTGTTAAAGATCGCTAGTTTGTTGTTAAAGATCGCTTAGTTTGTTGTTAAAGATCGCTTAGTTTGATGTTAAAGATCGCTTAGTTTGTTGTTAAAGATCGTTAAGTTTGTTGTTAAAGATCATATAGTTTGTTGTTAAAGATCGTTAAGTTTGTTGTTATAGATCGTTAAGTTAGTTGTTGAAGATCGTTTAGTTTGTTATTAAAGAGCGCTTAGTTTGTTGTTAAAGATCGTTTAGATTGCTTTTAAAGATTGCTTAGTTTGTTGTTAAAGATCGCTTAGTTTGTCGTTAAAGATCGCCCAGTTTTTGTTAATGATCACTTTTTTGTTCTGAAAGATCGTTTAGTTTGTTCATAAAGATTGTGTAGTTTTTTTTTTAAAGATCGTATTGTTTGTTGTTAAAGATCGTTTAGTTTGTTGTTAAAGATCGTTTAGTTTGTTGTTGAAGAGCGCTTAGTTTGTTGTTAAAGATCGCTTAGTTTTTTGTTAAAGATCGTCCAGTTTTTGTTAATGATCACTTTTTTTGTTCTTAAAGATCGTTTAGATTGATCATTAAGATCGTATAGTTTGTTGTTAAAGATCGTATCGTTTGTTGTTAAAGATCAACTATTTTGTTGTTAAAGATCGTTTAGTTTGTGTTTAAAGATCGTGTAGTTTGTTCTTAAAGATTGCTTAGTTTGTTAAAGATCGCCAGTTTTTGTTAATGATCGATTTTTTTTTTTTAAAGATCATTTAGTTTGATCATAAAGATCGCTTAGTTTGCTGTTAAAGATCGATTAGTTTGTTGTTAAAGATCGCTTAGTGTTTTCATAAAGATCGCTTAGTTTGTTCTTAAAGATAATTGATTATATACCTTAAGATCGATTAGTTTGTTCTTAAAGATCTTTTAGTTTGTTCCTAAAGAACATTTAATTTTCTGTTAAAGATCGCTTAGTTTGTTGTTGAAGATCGTTTAGTTTGTTAAACATCTCCAGTTTTTGTTAATGATTGCTTTATTTGTTATTACAGATCGCTTAGTTTGTTCTTAAAGATCGCTTAGTTTGTTGTTAAAGATCGTTTAGTTTGTTGTTAAAGAGCGCTTAGTTTGTTGTTAAAGATCGCTTAGTTTGCTGTTAAAGATCGTCCAGTTTTTGTTAATGATCACTTTTTTTGTTCTTAAATATCGTTTAGTTTGTTTATTAAGATCGAGTAGTTTGTTTTTAAAGATCGTATTGTTTGTTTTTAAAATCGTTTAGTTTGTAGTTAAAGATCGTTTAGCTTGTTCTTAAAGATCCCTTAGTTTGTTAAAGTTCTCCAGTTTTTGTAAATGATCGATTTATTTGTTCTTAAAGATCGTTTAGTTTGATCATAAAGATCGCTTAGTTTGCTGTTAAAGATCGCATAGATTGTTGTTAAAGATCGTTTAGTGTTTTCATAAAGATCGCTTAGTTTGTTATTAAAGATCATTGATTTTATTCCTTAAGATCGATTAGTTTGTTTGTAAAGAACATTTAATTTTCTATTAAAGATCGCTTAGTTTGTTGTTGAAGATCGTTTAGTTAGTTGTTAAAGAGCGCTTAGTTTGTTATTAAAGATCGCTTAGCTTGTTGTTAAAGATCGTTTAGTTTGTTTATTAAAGATTGCTTAGTTTGTTGTTAAAGATCGTTAAGTTTGTTGTTAAAGATCGCTTAGTTTGTTGTTAAAGATCGCTAGTTTGTTGTTAAAGATCGTTTAGTTTGTTGTTAAACAGTGCTTATTTAAAGTTCGTATTTTTTGTTGTTAAAGATCATTTAGTTTGTTGTTAAAGATCGCTTAGTTTGTTAAAGATCTCCAGTTTTTGTTAAAGATCGATTTATTTGTTCTTAAAGATCGTTTAGTTTGATAATAAAGATCACTTAGTTTGCTGTTAAAGGTTGCTTAGTTTTTTGTTAAAGATCGCTTAGTGTTTTCATAAAGATTGCTTAGTGTTTTGATATAGATCGCTTAGTTTGTTCTTAAAGATCTTTTAGTTTGTTCCTAAAGAACATTTAATTTTCTGTTAAAGATCACTTAGTTTATTCTTATAATTCATTTAGTCTACTATTAAAGAACATTCGTTTTTTCTTTAAAGATCATTTTGTTTGGTCTTAAAAATCGTTTAGTTTGTACTTTAGATCGTTTAAATTGTTATTAAAGATCGCTTAGATTGTTCTTAAAGATCGTTTAGTTTGTTTTAAAGATCGTTTAGTTTGTTCCTAAAGAACATTTAATTTTCTGTTAAAGATCACTTAGTTTATTCTTATAATTCATTTAGTCTACTATTAAAGAACATTCGTTTTTTCTTTAAAGATCATTTAGTTCGGTCTTAAAAATCATTTAGTTTGTACTTCAAGATCGTTTAGTTTGTTATTAAAGATTGCTTAGATTGTTCTTAAAGATCGCTTAGTTTGTTTTAAAGATAGTTTAGTTTGTTCTTAAATGTCGCTTAGTTTGTTGTTAAATATCGTTTTGTTTGTTCTCAAAGATCGCTTAATTTGTTCTTAAATGTCTCTGAGTTTGTTGTTAAATATTGCTTTTGCTGAGTATTAAATGACCGAAAACCTGAGTCACTTTCGGCCGGATGGCCGAAAGTCTAAGTCAATTTCGGCTAAACCGAAGAAAAACCGAAAGTTAACTTTCCTCTTTCGGCCGAAACCGAAATTAAGTTGAAAGTTAACTTTTCACTTTCGGTCGAAACCGAAACTTTGCCGAAAGTGATAAAATGGCCAGTTTCGGCGCCGAAACCGATGCCGAAGCCGAAATTCGGTCGGTCTCTATAGGGCAGTCAGAGTTGTCAGAGCAGTAAGGGTCTTCAGAGCAGTCAATGCAGTTAGAGCAGTAAAAGCTGTTGGAACAGTTTAAGCCATCAGAGTCGCAGAACTGTCAGAGCCGTCAGTGCTGATAGAGCAGTCATAGCAATCAGTGCTGTCAGAGCAGTCAGGGCTTAGAGTCATCAAAATGACGGAGCAGTCAAGGCTATCAGGGAAGCAAATGGAATCAAAGCAGTCAGAGTAGTCAGAGCAGTCAAATTTATCAGAGTCATCAGAGCAGTCAGCGCTGACAGCAAGTCAGATTAAAAAATTATCTTTTTTGAATAAGTTATCGTGATGTGTCGTGTCTCTCTGTACAAATTTAATGTTTTAATTATTTTTTTTTAACTCTTCATTCTCACAGGCTTACTTGGAACAGATCAAACAATTTAAGGCGGCAAATGTCGGTCTCGGGGGTGTTGGCGTTCAGAGTCATTTCCATCACTTCGAAGCCCCTGACCCAACTCTCATGAAGGTAAATCATTCTGGCCTTGTATTCATGTTATGTCTTTGACGTGATAGACTTCGCGGGTGACACTTAACGGGGGTGGACTTCGTGGCGGCATAGGAGGCGTGGGTGGCATAGGAGGCGTGGGCGGCATAGGAGGCGTGGGTGGCATAGGAGGCATGGGCGGCATAGGAGGCGTGGGTGGCATAGGAGGCGTGGGTGGCATAGGAGGCGTGGGAGGCATAGGAGGCGTGGGCGGCATAGGAGGAATAAGGGGAAGAGGGGAGGTCATTGATTTCCAATACTTGTGAAATCGGTTTTGTTTCGTTTCTTCGTCGATATTACAAAAATAATTTTAATCATTTGGTTGATCTTCAGAGCTGATATATTTCATTTCTTGAATCAACTTAACTGGTAACTATAGCAAGAGTTATTAGGAAAAAAAAAAAGTTGAAAAATTTGTAATCATGAATAATTTTTGTAAACGTTGCCCGATTTAAAAAAAATATAAAGAAAATGTTTAAGGAATTTTTTGTTTCTAATTTTCTAACCTAAGCAATTCCAAAATGATTTTTTTTTTTTTTTGCTTTGGAAAAGGGAAGTCACATACAGTTTTCAGTGTGGAGAATCTACTGTTTCCTTTCACACTCAGACGTAATACGCACATTGACATACACTTGTGTTCCCTAGAGTAGAAGATATACAGAATCTTCAACCTAGACTTAAAAAGTATAAAGTTACACTGCAAGCGTTTTGATTTATTGACAGCACCGTTTGGACCTCCTGGCACAGCCTGGCATACCGATATGGATAACGGAACTGGATCTGGCAGCCCCCGATGAGAACACGCGTGCTGATTGGTCAGTAAGATTCCTTATCAAGATTTTGTTCATCCTTTGGGAAGCACCCGACCCGCACGTAGTTCTAACCCAAACGAATAATGAAACCGTCAACAACGGTGGCATGATTTATTACTCAAAATACAGAGCGTGCAGTGCCAACCCCCCCCCCCCCTCCAGCTAAAAAAGAGTAAACAAAATATTATTTAAACATTTTTGTTGCACGGTTTCCAATGTACTAAAAAAAAAAATACGCAACAGCCCCTCCTCTTAATTTCCAAATATTCCCGAAATCTATCTCAATTTAAAAACATATTCCCACACCCCCTCTCGATTAAAACAAAATAATTCTGATAACAAATGTAAACTCCCCTGACACTGACCACCCAAGGGTAGCGGGCAGTACCCGTTTAAGAATCCCTTTTATAGAAAACAATAGTTAAAAAAAAAAAAAAGCATTCTCTTTTAAAATTGCAATTTAATTTATTCTTATATATCGAAGCCCTAGATTCGAATTTCGTGTCTTTTTATACACATTGATTTGATTATTTTTCGTTCTTTGCACGCGAAGATGACAAAGGTTTCGAGTCGAGAGGTAGACTTGACTTGAGCTGTATTTTGTTTAAAATGAGGGTACGTTGCTCAATGCGTCCGCCTCACTCTCTCATCCCTGCCTCTTTGCTGCAATGGTAAGACCTAGTCAAGACCACTGGATAAAAAAAGACAAGCATGCAATAACTGACTAGCGAGCAGCGTGTCTTGCGTCTCACTGTGCCCTTTGTGCGTTCCACGTCGAAGAAGTTGCCGGAGTTTTCATTGTGTTCATGTCATGCCGCATACGCGACTCCACCAACGGGTTTGAATTTAGAGTTTTCCTTCTCATAGCGGCTGGTGGTGGTTTTTTTTCTTGTCAAGGATTTTGCTGGTGATTAAACTACAGTCCAGAAGCCTGGGCTCGACTCAGTTTAGACCCCCTCGTCATCCACACCAAGGCGTTGATGAGTAAACTTGCAATTAATGGTTCCTTTAATATCTGTCCTTGTCTTGATTTTTTTTTCTCCCCAGGTATGAAACAGCCCTGAGACTTTACTTCAGTCACCCGGCTGTTGAAGGGATCATTTTCTGGGGATTCTGGGATCACAGCATGGATCCCCAAATGGCCCTTGTCCACGGCAATTCATTCACGGTGGGTTACTCTTCATAAGGCGATCAAACGTCAGGCTTGAACATTTAAAACAATTAAAATCACTGGAAATAATTATACACATTCAAAGCTACATCCTCTTACTCCAAACACAAGCCCAAGTCCTGATTTTGGGATCTTCGGCACATTATACATTTTCGGAAAAACTCCATGATCAAGGGAAAACATTTTTTATCTCTCATTTATTATAAAAGAAAAAAGTACATCAATTAAGGGATGGGGAAGTCAATTAAAAATTTCCCTTCACCCCCCCCCCCTCCCAAGAATTAGCAATTTCAAGAATCCTTCACTTTTTTTAAAAGGATGAACTTTGGAGAGTTGAGTTTTTAAGATAAGAATATTTTTTATAAAAAAAAAAAGTACATCAATTAAGGGATGGGGAAGTCAATTAAAAATTTCCCTTCCCCCCCCCCCCCTCCCAAGAATTAGCAATTTCAAGAATCCTTCACTTTTTTTAAAAGGATGAACTTTGGAGAGTTGAGTTTTTAAGATAAGAATATTTTATTGATCGACATTAATCGACAGATTTTGTGTGTGACTACATTGTACATATAAAACAGCCAGCCCATCGACAAACATTCTTAACAAGACAAAACACTTTTAAAGTAGAACCCTTTAAACAAAACACATCTAACGGACTCGACAAGCGCAAAAATCAGCTGTCAGACGTCATGGAACTTCACTCCCTTAGTGACAATATTGGCTGTTGACTGTCATAGCGATTATTTAGACTGCATAACAGCCGTGGGAGCATGGTGGTAAATTCTGATAGATCTTGGGGGGGGGGTGGGAGGGGGTTAAATTCTTAATATCGTTCGGGCCTAACTTGGAGGGAATGGTTCACCCTTTAGGCCAGTGGTTCTCAACCTTTCTAGTGCCGCGACCCATTAACAGAGTTGATCGTGTCGTGGCGACCCCCAGCCACACAAGTATTTTCGTTGCTACTTCATAGCTGATAGGATATGTGTTTTCAGATGGTCTTAGGCGACCCCTGGAAAAGGGTCCCGCGACCCCCAAAGGGGTCGCGACCCACAGGTTGAGAACCGCTGCTTTAGGCGATGATCCTATGAACAGTGACAAAGAGAGTTGGGATGTATCCATAAGATTATTATTTTTTTTTAGTTTTACAATGCATATTGCATCAAATAATTATTTAAGTGAAGGTCGTTTTGATTGAGCGACATGGCTCGATTTCTTTCTAGATAAGTCTTTTTAACTGTTGTTTGATGAACAAGGATGAATTACCACACCAAGTTATACTTAAGTTCAGTAGGCTTCCAATTGTTGCACTATAATATATTTTAATAATTAATTGTTGTAAACATTCAAAATTATTTGAATACAGAATATAATGGTTATAATAATCATAAAAATAATAATGGGCAATTGAATTTTTCTGAAAAACACTAGCCACTTCGTGTTAAAAATGTTTGGTGCATGAAAACAAATTTGTAAAATTGTGTGAAGTTTTCTTAGTCACTTTCGGACAATGTGATTTTTATCCACAGCTGGACAAAGCCGGTGTGCGTTACCTCCATCTGACTAAAGAAGAATGGAGCACGCATCTGAACAGATCGTTGTCGTCGGGAACATCTTTCACCGTCAGGGGTTTCCAGGGAGATTACAACCTGGTCGTGTATTACAAAAACAAACCTATCAAGATACAATCTTTCTCTGTGGGGAAGACGGACGCCACGGTCAATGTGCAAATATCTGGAGACGGACGTGAGTAACTGATGGCTTCCACTTTCAATCCTTTCATTTATATATTTACCAAGTTTGAATTCAAATTTTGAAATTTTGAGATTTTGAAAGGAACTTCATCTCGTCAGGAGAATTTTCAACATATAAATTATAAGTTTGTAGGATTCTGGAGATTTTAAACACATTGAATAATGCATTTAATTCTATTTAATCAAAAAGTATAGTTGAAATACTTCACAATATTTATTTCATTCGTGGTTTCTATTCTATTGGCAATATATAAATCAAAGGGCGTGTTTTGAAAAATAATATTAAAAAATTTTCTATTGTAATTTATTTTAATTCATTTTATTTTGTTTCTCCTTAAGGTGAGATCCAACTCCCGGTCCAGCACAACCCATTCGCGAGTGTCGCCGTGACCCACTCCACCACCAGCGTCGGTCTGAGGAACGAGGGCACGGCCACATCGACGTCCACAAACCATCAGCTGTCGTGCGTCACCAGGTGGTCAGCCGTGTCCGAGGTGGGAGACGACAAAGCGGTCGAGGTGTCCTGCAACGCTAATGAGATACTCACCGGCTGTACCAGCTACCTTAAGGTAAGGACTGAATGGTTGATACTGACTTACTGTACCAGCTACCTTAAGGTAAGGACTGAATGGTTGATACTAACTTACTGTAGCAGCTACCTAAGGTAAGGACTGAATGATTGATACTAACTTACTGTACCAGCAACCTTAAGGTAAGGACTGAATGGTTGATACTGACTTACTTTACCAGCTACCTTAAGGTAATGACTGAATGGTTGATACTAACTTACTGTACCAGCTACCTTAAGGTAAGGACTGAATGGTTGATACTAACTTACTGTACCAGCTACCTTAAGGTAAGGACTGAATGATTGATACTAACTTACTGTGTCAGCTACCTTAAGGTAAGGTTTGAATGGTTGCTACTAACTTACTGTACAAGCTACCTTAAGGTAAGGACTGAATAGTTCATACTAACTTACTGTACCAGCTACCCTGAGGTGAGGACTGACTATCTGATATTTACTTACTGTACCAGCTACCTTAAGGTAGGGCTTGAATGGTTTGTTACTAACTTGCTGTTCTTGTTACCTTAAAGTAGTCGATTTTTCTTTCCGGTTACTTAAAGTCTAAACAGTTCCTGTAGCAAATGTGCCTACAACTTAAGTTAACGTTTCCTATGAATAATTTTAAATTTTTCTTTGATCGACCACAACGTGTAATAGGTGTAAGAGAATAAATGCGCCTTAACATGTGGTCGCTTCTTTACAAAACTTTCACCGCGTCTTAACCTCAAATTGAAACTTCAAAATTTAATGCCAAATATTAAACAGCCAAGACACATTTCTACTTTATTCATAAACTTATGATGACCCAATTTTATGTTTGATTGTGTATGTTAGTTGTGGAGGACTTTGTCAAGGTGAGTCTCCAAGAAAAATCCAAGCCTGTTCACGACGTGTGTTTTTAGGGATTTAAAAAAAACTAATTTACCACCAACATTGATCAATATCCCAGATGTAATCATAAGTATGTGCTCCACTTCTGTGACAGAACAACGATTGGCACCGAGATGGAGAACAGATTGGGTTCAGCAACGGAAAGGCCACTTGTAAAGCCATCAACGGCTTCAGGACCACGCTGGGTAAGGAAGACAACCCTATCATTATGAACTTACTTCATAAAATATAATAAATTTAGTTGAAAGTCACAACCGCTCTTATTAGAGGAGAGTTTCATCCTTTCCTTTTTTTTTTTTTTGTTGGGGGGGGGGGGTACTTTGAATATACGTTGTTTAAGAGAAGTTAAATGGGTTTAGTTAAGTGTTTGCCTTCTTTTTTGTTATCAAATGATCGTTTTCACAAGGTTCTTTTTCAATTTAAAAAAAAAAAATGTTCTCAATTATTTTTCTAAATGTGTTGTTGAAATTATTGTTCCAACTGACATGAATGAATTGCACAAGTGTACCATTTGAAAGAGTTGCTCTCAGTTTCGGCTAAGAGAGTTTGTTGCTACAGACGAGAACTAAAAGTACCACGCCCCTTCCATCATAAAAGTTAATCTGTCATCTTTACTAGTTCTCGGTGTTTAAAAGCCATAGAACATTCTCTTTCTTAGCTCGGTGTTTAATGGCCATAGAAGATTCAGTTTCTTAAAACATAAGTTCGAATGAAGAAAAACTGTTCTTCAAAAAAAAAAAAAAAAAAAAAAATAAATAAAAAAAAAAGTCAAAAAAAAAAAAAATATTATAAAAAAAAAAAAAAAAAAAAAAAAAAATTAATTAATAATTCCAATGGTAAAATGTGGTAAAATATTGAGAGTGTTAAGAGTATATATTATATTCGATAGCTTATTTCAAGAGAAAACGTGCTTTTCCTACATGAAGCCATATTCGAATTATTTCGGAAATTTTAGCTGATATCCCAATCTCCCGCAAGCGTTCTAGCTATGGGTATTCTAGCTAAGCCAAGGAAAAAAAAAGACCTTCAGACATATTTTAAAGAACACATTTTTTTGTATGAGTTTAAACTTGAGATTGCTCTTTATGATTTTAAACTGGGGATTGCTCTTTATCCGTTCCACGCCGCAGGAGTTGTCGGAATTTTCATTGTGTCATACCGCCTACGGGACTCCATCTCTGCGGGTTTGCGTTCAGAAATTGCCTTCTTTTAGATGATTTGCCTTCTGTTAGATGAGATGATTTGCCATCCAAGGTTAACGCATCTCGTCCTTCCAGGGTGATGGTGTTTTTTTTTTTTTGGCGTGTCTAGGCTTTTTTTTAGGGGTTTTAACTCCAGTCCACAAGCACGTGATTGACTCAGTTTAGACCTTCTGTTTCTCCTGGATCCTTCATCTCGTCCTTCCAGGGTGATGGTGTTTTTTTTTTTTTTTGGCGTGTCTAGGCTTTTTTTTAGGGGTTTTAACTCCAGTCCACAAGCACGTGATTGACTCAGTTTAGACCTTCTGTTTCTCCTGGATCCTAATTTACAAAGTCGCGTTTTACATATTGTTTTTGTTATTGTTGAATACATTTAAAATAAATTTTTGCTAGCATAAAAAGAATTTTGTCGATCTTTTCACGGTGAAACATAAATATGCATTGCGTGTTTTATCCCTAAAATCCCTTTCTTTTCTATTGCGTTTGGTCGAATATTCAGCCCCCCCCCCCCAATTTTTAAAAATTAAAAGTATATAGAAAAAAGTGTTGTCTAGGGCGGACCGTCCCCCTTCCCACTATTCTAAGCCAATGAAGCTGAATTTTCATTTTCAGCAGGTGCTAAATGTAACTTAAAGCCCACGTATTCTTTAAAAACTTCTTTTTTAAAATCAAATATTCTAGGTTGTTTTTACGTCATGAAAATCAAACAAAATCACAGTGAGATAACAGTAAAAAAAAAGTCGACCATAAACTGAAAGATTTATTATATTAACAATCGGTTTAAAAAAAAATTCTCAAAATCTTTTCGCGGTCAAGAATTGTATCATCTGGAACTTCATAGTCAAATTGTCTCTTTTGTTTTTGCATCGAGATCTTAGCTATTTTGAATAATTTTTTTTTTTTTAAATCTGAAATACGCCCCCACACCCCTTTGTTGTTTATGTTTATTGTGTCTCCTGTTCCCCCCAGGTATCCAGGCCAGCGCCAGGTGTTGCAGTCTGAGTGGACTGACGTGTACATACAAGACGGCCGGACCATCAGGACATGGGGTAGATGACCAGGTCGTTATCCCGTGTGGTGCTGATGGTTACCCTCTAGGTCAGTGGTTAACCTAACTTTTCACATTCTCGGTGTCGTTGCTGAATCATGGGTTTTCCAAAAGTTGAAATAATAATAAATTCTTTGTTAAAAAAGAAAAAAAGGGTTTGCGAAATAGAGAATAATCTTTGTAGCTTTTCGATCGTGTGATTTTTTAAATTTAAATTAGCTGTGTTTAACACGCGTTCACTTCATGTGTTTAATTGATGCGTTTGCTTCCTCGTGTTGACCTAGGCTGTGCCACATTTACCTACATGTCCGACTCCGATGGTACCCTCATCACGAACACATCCTGCGTTGGTCAAAATGACGGTGTCACTGCCGGTAAGATGTCCGTCCAATAGTTTCATTATCTTTTTATGTTGAAACTTGCAGCCGAAAACCGTTTTTTTTTTTAGTTTGTCTCTAAACTTATCAAATAGCACTGATTAGGTTTAAATTGTTAACCCCCCTCCCCCCTCCCCAGTGGAGTGTAGGCGATCAACAACCATCTTTCCACGCCTTCCGGTCTGTTGCAATCTTCTTCGAATCTTTCATCACTTTTCGACGGTTACCGGAAATTTGATCGAAAGAAATTTCGTCGACGGTAAATTGATCGACGGTAATTTGATCGAACGGAAATTTGGTCGAATCTTTTTTTCAATTCACACGTTAAAATTTTCATAATTTTCTTTTGAACGCTCCATATTATAAAGTAAAACAAAATAATGCGTTCAAAATTAAACTTAAAGCAAAATTTTAACGTAAAAACTTTAAAAAAAGCAAAGATTCGACCACATTTCCGTTCGATCAAATTACCGTCGATCAATCTACAGTCGACGAAGTTTCTTTCGATCAAATTTTCGGATACGCTTTTCGCCCTCTCTTCGCTGGTTGTTTTCGGTTTCCTCGTTTCTCTTGATCCTGGAGGGTTCCGTAACAGTGCTCTTCCCTTATTATTTTTGGCATCTGTTTCCTTAGCTTATGTCTATATCCGACACTATTAAATATCAGCAACAGGGGATTCTCTAAATAATGTAAGAATCGCAACCATGTCACATTTCTACAACCACCATGATGTGATCTAATCAAGAAACTGAATAAATCAAATTTAGGTCAGACTAGCAGGCGCCGGTTTACATAACAGTCTAGTGTTTAGAAATAAAGTCTTTTTTAAAAAAAGGATATTTTCGGATCGTCACGGAAAAGCATTCAATGTTATTAATAATTTAAAGTACTTCGCTGTTGCAACTTGCAAAAATTACTCCTTTGGTCTGACGGTCGTACATGCATCTATTTCAGGTGTTTTCTCATACGCCGCCTGCTGCAAAGGTGGAAACATCAAATGCACCACCGTCCACTCAGCGCCCGGCGGTCATCCGGTTGGTGCCAGATCCACTGTCCAGTGTCCGGCTGGTCAGGTCATGACGGGATGCAATGTGTACACACCCAACTCTAAGGCTGCCGGGGCCTTCATTGAGAGTAAGTATAGTTAACTTCTGCAGTGCTGCGTTAAATTGTTTGGTTTTAATGTGGTGGACAGAGCTGTATAAATTATAATAATTAAAGGTCTGCATTCAAGCTAATTAAATGAAATAGCAAAACGAGGTATGTGGAAGCTTGAATTTAAGGACAGGACAATAAGATTAGAGCATTTCGGCATAGAGCCTTCCTCGGAGAACAGGACAAATGAAAATATCACAAGAAATAGAACACAGTAAACAACTCAAGAAATATCCATTGTTGTATAAATAAGCTGCTTTCATGAATATGTTGATTTCTCACTAACAAAATGTAACACTAACAACATGTCCCTCCAATAGCATAACAGTAACAAAAACAGTTTTATGAGGTGTCGATTCGTGTTATCTTTTCACACACCTAGGGGTTTAGCTTTTATGATATTATCAAATCCGTGAACCTCGAAACAATGGCGTAGCTAGGGTGAGGGCCGCCACGGGTGGGACAGGATCTTTGCCGTCCTCTTTCACGAAAAAAAACAACAACTCTGCTATCGGTCCAAAATGGCGCAAATCCAAATAAAGGAGAAAGCCCCCCCCCCCCAACCTGGGGTTTAGTTTTTATGATATTATCCAATCCGGGAACCTCGAAACAATGGCGGAGCTAGGGGGAGGGCCGCCACGGGGGGGACAGGATCTTTGCCGTCCTCTTTCACGAAAAAAAACAACAACTCTGCTATCGGTCCAAAATGGCGCAAATCCAAATAAAGGAGAAAGCCCCCCCCCCCCCAACCGGGGGCATACCTCTGCCCAGCTTCATACTCCTCTGCCTCGAAAGCCCTGCATATCAATAATCTTACAGCTAGTAATATTAACCCTTCATTTTGACATCGTTCTCAGTTCATACAAATTCTGTCAGGCAAAGTTGAACGGCACTATTTTCAGGACACATTAACATACTTTTTAAACGCCAACGAAATCAATCCTAATCAAGTCTGCTATATTAAATTGTTTGTCGAATTGGGGGTTTACAGAATTAGGGTGGGGTGGGGGGATTAAACAGTTGATTAGTAATCATTTTGGGATTTGCGGAAGAGAGATATCTCTATTTATAACGAATGTCTTAACACAATCATCAATCTTTCTCTCCCTAGCTACCAACGGAGTCGACCACTGCGTTGCCGTCAATGCCTACGAGAGGTTTGGAAATGAGGGGGGTGTTGTAGCGTACGCCACTTGCTGCCATGTATAACGGCTTGAGAACTTTCCAGTTTTTGAGACGCCATGACAAGCCATCCTCTAAAGACCATAGAATCACGTCACTAGGAAATCTCACACACATTTTACGGGGGGAAAAAAACCCACAAACCACAAAAGATCTGTTGGACAGAAGAAATGATGACCTGATATTTCCATGTACAAAAATGAGATTGATTAAAAAATCAGTGAGTTTAACAATTTTATTATTTTATCTCCTTTGTACATTATGTTTGTTTTTCTTTCCTAGAGGTATAGACAGTGGGGATTCCTTGACCTGGTCCGTTTTTGTGTTATTTCAGAATGCGTTAACTTTATTTTTATCGAGTCGATTCAGAAGCCATATGCGCCCTTAAAAAAATAAATTTAAAAAAAGCAGAAACAAACAAGAACAGGATGTCATACTCAGGTCACATCCCACACGACATTTCCACATTGACTTGGCTTTAAGTCAATTAGAGCAGATGCACAGATGACGATTTCAGTTAAGAAAGATAAGCGATGTGTTGCCAGGCTTGGGGAAATGGGAGAGGGAGAATTGAACATTTTTTTAGAGACACTGAGCAGCATTATCGAACTAACTATGAAACATTGTATGAACAGCATTCAAGTATATATTTTTTAATGTTATTTATTAATTAATATTTAAGAAAAATTAAATTTTAATTTTTTTAAACCGTTTTTTAAAATAATGTTTTAATTTAAAATATTTTTTTTGGTTGGGGGTGGGGCTGGGGGTAAATTATAGTTTAATTTTAAAATAAAAAATGCAAACATTCCCGCCTACACGTGACCTGGCCTCTTGCTGTATAACACGTGACCTTCTCCCACACAAGTTCGTAAAAGGTGCCTTGGTTTTTAATCTTTGAGAGTGGGTGGGCGGGATATCGAGGTCGAGGAACAAAATATTTCAGAAAAGCCTATTCCTATAGAAAGACGTTTGACTCATGGTAATGAAGTGCTGCTTAGCGTAGGCGTGAACAAAGTCTCTTGTTTGACTCATGGTAATGAAGTACTGCTTAGCGTAGGCGTGAACAAAGTCTCTTCTGGGCATTATCCTGCATATTCTTTCCTTTTTTGTGTACTAATTTACTTAAGAAAAATCTTCTTAATTGTCAAATTCCAAATAAATTATGTTTTTTTTTAAAATGTGTAGAAAGTATGTAAAAGAGGCAGAGTGTTATAGTAGTCTGAAACTCCAAATAAACACATCAATCAAGTGGATATTGGGAGATTTGCACTTAATTTTTATACGAATTCTCTCGGATATAATCATTAATTTAAAAATTATATGACGTCTTTTGCAAACAGATCCTGTCGTCTTAAAACATAATTATGCTGATTGTATAATTTTTTAAACAAATGAACTGTTTTAAAACTCTTAGAATGTATACACCTTTCAAAAAAACTTTAACAAAAAATTCTTATTAAACTTGCAAATATTCAGAAAAGTTATTATTGTAAGTAAGTTGTTTGGTACCCCCCCCCCCCAAATTTACTTTCAACCTGTTAAACGATGTTAACAGTGTATTTTTTATGACAACTTTTCTTGAAAGGAAAGTTGTGTTGTTCTTTTTTTTTTAAATTAAATTTTTTAATATTTTTTTTAAAACTTAAAATTCATTTAATAAGTAGTTAATAGTTAACCCCCAAAATACTTTAAATAAAAATTGAAAGCCGCATTACCATTAAGTAGTATAAAAAGACAACATTTGTATAACACAAGCACGTAAAGCAGAGCCGTTGCTTGACTTTTCGAGACCCACTGACACACTCCGGTTTTGTCCTCCCCCAACCTTGCATTCAAAGTTAATAAATCAAAATGGGTCCACATGAATCCTTTAAAGTGTTAAATATTCCAGGCCCCACCTTGCATTAGATTGTGGGGCTCACCAGATGGCGCTAATTTCAAGTGACACCTACATTTTTAACTGGCATCTCTTCCGCTGCTCTTCAATTAAATGTAGAATGTAGTAAAACAAAATTTTAGGTACGTGCTAAAATGCATTCTTTCATTTTGAATCATCACAAAATTTCTGGGGACTATGTCGTTGTTCGTCCGTCGAAGATCGACTAGGACCATCGAGTCGTCCGGCGTTGGATGACTGATGACTTGCGCGGGTGACTTTTGTTTAAAGTGAGGAAGAGTTGCGCGGCGTCAACCTCACTCTCTCGTCCGGGCCCACCATATCCAGTGGCAAGACTACGTCAAGACGACCAGGGATGGGTACGGTTGCAGGAATTGTCATTGTATGTCCCTTACGGGACTCCAACTCCGGGTTTGAATTCAGAGTTTCCTTCTCTTAGATGAGTTGCCGACCAAGGTTAACGAGTCCCATCCACCCGGGATGCTGGTGATGTTTTTTCTTGACTGGCTGGAATTGAACTCCAGACCAACAACTTGCGTTTGCTCAGTTTAGAGCATTCGGCCACCCAGTCACTATAAAGATTTGAGGGGCGACAATAAGCTGGGACAAAAAGCATACCCTCAAGGGCGACACAACAGAAATGAATGTAGCTCATGCTGGGCTAGGGTGGAGTTATCGATGTCATTGCTCATTATTATGGCTAAAATTGGCGCTTCCCACTCGAAAGTTGAGATGACCACCTATAAGTTGCTAGAAAGAAACACTGAATTCCATTATGTGCCAAAATACAACTCTACATTTTGAAATTTCCCGACTATCTTCAGCACCCTCAATTTCTGTCCCCCCCCCCCCCTTTTTTTTTTTACCTCACGCTGATAAATTTTAAGAATGGGGTTGAATATAAGTTTGTGCCAAATGCTTACAATGGAACAGGCCAAAACTAGATTGAATTCAGTTTATGTATTGCAGATATACTTTAATACCATTGATTTTTAGCTACCGGTATTTTTTAAATTTTTTATTATCTTGTAAGTTAGTTGTTTTTATTTATCCAATCTGAAAAGCTGTGACTCATGAATTATTGAGATATCCAGGCAGCAACAAGAGTTAAACTTTACAATGAAATTCGGAACTATACAAGCAAATCGTTTTTCCCAAATAACTCTTCACTTTTACCGACACAAAGTGGGGTCTGGCAGCAGGGCTGAGCGAAAAAGGGAGGGTGGGTGAAACCTGTCATCTTTCTTACAAAATATGCTTAATAATATTTTGGTAAGAAGGCGCCTATATTCAGGTTTTGCCTCGGGCGCAGCTTTTTGTTGCTACAGCCCTTGCTGGCAGCACTTTATACTGTCTTTAATCCCATCGAAGAAATCGTTATAGCTATCAGCACTTTATGCTGTAAAATGCTCTAACCCCATGAAAGAATCAGTTCCACTTCCCAACATTTCCCAAATACTTACAAACTGGGACTGAACGGAAACATTTTTGTTTTTCAATCTTTTAAAATTATTTTAAATATTTTATCATTATTTTTCCCTCAAAATCAATACCGAATTTCTAAGGTTAAAATTGAAAACTGAAGAACTGCTGTTCAGGCGTTATCAGTGTTGACGTCTGTGAGAATTACGAGTGTACCAGTGAACAACAAGCCTTGGTGACCTTGGAGATGTCAGTCTTGATTGTCAATATTTGACAACATATTAGCCATTTATGACCCTGAAGATAAAATGTTACTCTTTTTTTTTAAATGAACGCATCAGCATAAATGTTATGTAGTAAATACGACCTACTGCAAGGATTCTCAAGACGCGCTCAATATACCACTAATGATTATGACGTTGTTATAATCAGTAGTCATGTAACAAAAAGACAGAGACATATGTTTACACAGAGGCTGAAATACGAAATTTTCACGAGATGGTACACACATTTCAAAAGTTAATATAGCTGGTACTGTTTTCGAAAAGTTTGAGAGCGCATGGCCTAATGTAAATAAAAGGCGCGGTTGCTGGAGTCGAGTCATTTCAGTTAATTGAAAGTTTCCGATCAAGTATGTTACCGCTAAGGGTGTACGTCGCTCTTGCCTCCCTCTGCGTGTGGGGCGTTCACGGTGCCACGGAGCTGCTGCAGAACCCTGGCTTTGAGAACGGCATCAGCAACTGGCTTCACGACGGCTTCACGATGACCGCTGATACGTCACAGAAACACGGAGGGACCACATCCGCGAAATGTACAGGCAGGTCAGTCAGTATAGCATGTTTCATTGAAATCTCTCAGCGGTTTTCGTGTGGAATTAATATTTCAATTTTTTGAACGCTGGGTTTTCTTTATAAGATCTTATTGTGAACATTAAGGACTGCTTTTTAGGGATTCCTACTAAGAACGTAAACATAAAAAGAACTTATTTTAACTTTATTTTGTTAAATGATCAGGCCATTAGAATCATTGTCACAAAGTTCTTTATTTTTTGTTTCGCTTTTAATACGGATTTTTAGAATAATTTCAAGTAAATGAAATGAATTACATTGTTGTAGCCTTATCTTTAGTGTTACATCTATATAGTCTTATCTTTCTTGTACTTAATATAACCTTGGCAAGTGTGTACCTAGGGACTAGCGTAGTCTAAGCCTTTAAAAATGTGTCTTTATCTTTGAATAAAGATTAATTGACCAATTAATGTCTACAATGGACTGAGTTGAGAACCAGATAAATGTGAACTAGAATCTTATAGTATTAATTCAGACCTTGACATTAAAAAAAAAGACATAGAGAATAAAAAAAACAAAAAAAACAACAATACATTTATTTGAATTTGCGAGAAATCTGTTTTTGATGCAATGTTCTGACAGAAACTAAGTTTTGGTTTCGCGTCCTTTGATATGTCACTGTTCAGCTTTACGTTTCAGTGTTATTTTTAAAACAACAACTTTTGAATCACATTCTGCCTCATGTTGCAATATCAGAATTTTTCTATACAAAATATACGTACTGTCAAGTTATCGAGTGCCAGAGGATCCTTATATACTTACTACATTATGGGGTAGCAACTTATTATCTCCTCCAAGAGTAAGGGGTGGGGCGCTTGTTCCCCAGGGTTCAGCATGATTTACACCAGCACCCTTGATTCACAACGGTCGACCACAGCGATGTCAAATGTGTGACCGCCTTGCCACCACACCACTCGTTGCTCAGGGTGCTTTTGACTCGGGGGAGTCTCTTCATACACCATTAATAATCAAGATCAAATCACCAGCTTCTATGCAGAGCTCAAGAAACGGAAGATCTCCCCGAGACAAAAAATCAAATAACACCCAACCCTACATTTTTTCAAGGTCTACAGCAGGCCTGCACAACTCAAAATTTAAGGCGGGCAGTAATACTTTATGAAAAACTTGTGCGGGCCAAAAGAAAATAGGAATGGACTTGTGCGGGCCAAAATAAAATAGGACAGAGGAAAAGCTATTAAGAAAATAATAAGAATAAATAATATTTCCTTACCTCGCGGGCCACAAAGTGGTGCTGGCGGGCCGTATGCTGTGCAGGCCTGGTCTACAGATATTTAAATAAATCATTAATCCATTTCTAAATCCTCCACCTGACAGGTCCCAGAACTGGATGGGTCCAGCCCAGATGGTCACCGTCAAGCCAGGGGGGCGCTACGCCTTCAGTCTGTGGGTCCGTTTGATCAGCGACCTCCCGGGTAGCATGTACCAGACTGCAGCTGTTAAGATCAACTTCAAGTGGAAGGACACAGGTCAGTGTGAAGGTTCTTCTGCACATGCATTATTATTTTTTTTTTACAGCAACAGTATTACTACAGCACTGTGTAAAATATGATCACTATTTGCAATATATTTCAACTATTTACGAGCCTTCTGTAATGTTACATGTAACGTGAATTTTCCTACACTGTCAAAAAGAAAAGAAATATAATACAAATAAACTAAACGTATCATTTGGTTTTCATTGTCGTTAGTGGGAAATACTATATAAATATATATATCTATATATCTATATATCTATATATCTATAATATCTATCTATCTATCTATATATATCTATATATATATATATATATATATCTATATCTATAAATAGATCTATATCTATATATATCTTTATCTTCTTGTTAAGAATGAACACAATGAGCTACGCTGAAGTTGACAAATGTACTTGATTTCTTTCCGACCAGGTGCTGACGACTACTTCCCTGTTACCAGTCGAAATTTCATCAGGGCTGCCGATGGCTGGGTGCAAGTCGGTGCTGATTTTGTCGTGCCAAACCGAGGTGATTAACTCCCTTCAATTTATACTAGTTGTGGCCCGTCAAAATCGCCGGATGGATTTTTTTTTCGGACAAAGTTTATCATTTCCGCTTTATATTTACAACATTTCTGAAATGTTAAGCTTCATAAATTATTTGAAATACAAATACTATATTTTATATGTTTTAATACTCATTATAACATAATTTCAACCGAAAATTTGCACCCCCCCCCTCTTTTGAATTTGCAGGTTTTATTTAAATTGCTGTGTACTGTTGAGCCTCGAGTAATACAAAAACATAACAAGCCAAACAAGTTTTTGGCGGCCCCCGACAAAATCTGAAATTCTGAAATGAGCTCTTTGGAGCATTAAAAAATTTGGAATTTTCTATTACGCAACATTTCCATCATGGCATGGCTGAAGGATGCATAGGTCCCTGCTCTTGGTGGGCACCTAGGCTTCAGCCATGCACGCTATATTACGACATTGCTAAAATCGCAGTTTGCCAGAAGCTTGAACTATGTGTTTACAAATGTGTCAACGGGAACTGATATATTCCAACGGTTTAAAATTGTGGCATTGTTACGTTGCTTTGTTTTATTTAAACCCCACTCAATTAACTTTGTACAACACCTGCTAGTATTCGATATCTCCTCCCAGAGTACAACTCTGCCAAGATCTACGTGGAAGGATTTGCCGCCAATGTCGACTATTACGTTGATGACGCTACTCTGACGGAAATCCCCGAAAACACGAACTGGAAGGCCGAGGCTGATCAAAGGATCGAGAACCTTAGGAAGAGTAACATTCAGTTTAAGTAAGAAATGTCCATTCAATGCAGTGGCGCGTGTACATCTGAATTATAACTTAAAGGCTAAAAATAAAACATGCGACTCAATAGTGATTCACTAAAGAACTCTCAGTTTTAGATGAAAACAATAAATTACTACCATTATTTTTTAAATGATTTTTCTAAACAATAACAAAAATGTATTATTTTGTTTGAAGTGCCATTACTTAACTCATAGCGGTGATTTATTTTATATTTCGGAATCATTGACTACTGCTAGAGAGACCATATCTCCAATGATCAAGGGAGAGAAATGATTCGTCAGGCAATTGTGCAGTACGATGACCTCCTGGTGTCTGTAAAAAAGCGCAAACTGGAATGGTATGGCCACGTGACAAGGAAACAAGGGCTTGCCAAAGAAATCATGCAGGGCACAACGAGAGGAGAGAGGAGAAGAGGAATCCAGAGAAAAAGATGAGAAGATAACATCAGAGATTGGACGGGACTAACACTAGTCGATGCTGTGAGACGTGCAGAAGACAGAGACGAATAGAGGAGGATAGTTCACATGTCATCTGTGGCGCCCCAACGGTCCATGGACTAAGAGACATTATGATAATGACTAGTGTAATCACTTGGATCACATATAGTTATTAAACTAACTTGAATTTTACCATTATTTTTTCAAATAGTTTTTATATTATCCATTACCTCTCTTTAATTATTTCACTACAGCTTCAATGTCGCATCCAACTTGAACAAAAATGATTTAAAAGTTCAGGTGAGAAGTTACATTTTTAATTTTTCCATTCAAGTGCTAGTATCGACTAATAAAAAAAAAATAAAAGAAATATGAAAATAACGTTTTCTTCTGTTTATTTAATATCCATTAATGCATTCAAAAAAGTTATATGGGTTTAATATATTTTTATGTATTCAATTTTTTGTGTGCATAATAAATCTTCAGAGACGTAGATAGAGTGTTTGGCACCCGGGGGACAAGATTCCTTTTAAAGTGCCCCCTTTTCCTTTTAAACGCTAAAACCCATTATGTTCATCAGTCAAATAATATCAAAGCACATTTTGGCGCCCCTAACTAGCTGGCGCCTGTCCCCCTGCCCCTCCTCATTACGTCTCTGTAAATCTTCATCATACAGAAAATTTGGGACAGTCGCGTAAAATGGGGGATGTGGAGTGGGTGGTCCAGTCGGGGTGGTAGCTTTGTTCCTTAAATTATGGGGTGTAATTTTCGGAAAACGCCATAATAGATGTGTTATCTCCGGGACTCACTTTGGGGGCATCGAAAAGACTTTACAATAAATTGTCGATTTGAATGGGTGGAAGGGGAATGTTATTAAGGCTCCATATGTTACGAGGCATTATACCACAAGGGATGGTACATACAATCTAAAGCATAAGTTAATGCTAAACAATCTTACTTCAACTTGAGTAGATCACATGATTAAAATCAATAAACGTATTCATCTTTAATCAGATCGACCACACCAGGCATCTGTTCGGGTTCGGCTCCCAGATGACCGCCGACTACATCGTCAGCCCGGACTTCCGTCAGTTCCAGAACATCGCGTACTACATGTTCAACTGGGCCACGATACAAGAGTACAAGTGGCCTTACAACAGGGGGACTAGAGTAAGTAATGTTAAACTTGGCCACGATACAAGAGTACAAGTGGCCTTACAACAGGGGGACTAGGGTAAGTAATGTTAAACTTGGCCACGATACAAGAGCACAAGTGGCCTTACAACAGGGGGACTAGGGTAAATAATGTTCAACTGGGCCACGATACAAGAGTATAAGTGGCTTTACAACAGGGGGACTAGGGTAAATAATGTTAAACTGAGCCACGATACAAGAGTACAAGTGGCCTTACAACAGGGAAGGGGAAAGGAAGGGAGGGCTGAGGGCTAGGTTGAGTGAATCTTCAAGATCGTAAATCAAGGGGACTAGGGTAAGTAATGTTCAACTGGGCCACGATACAAGAGTACAAGTGGCCTTACAACAGGGGGACTAGGGTAAGTAATGTTAAACTGAGCCACGATACAAGAGTACAAGTGGCCTTACAACAGGGGGACTAGGGTAAGTAATGTTAAACTGAGCCACGATACAAGAGTACAAGTGGCCTTACAACAGGGAAGGGGAAAGGAAGGGAGGGCTGAGGGCTAAGTTGAGTGAATCTTCAAGATCGTAAAGCAAGGGGACTAGGGTAAGTAGTACCTTTGTCAACTGGGCCACTACACAAGAACGCAAGTTGCCGTACAACGGAAAGGGAGGGTGGGGGGGGCGGGGCTAGGTTTAGTGAGTCATCTATAGAAGTGGCTGTAAAACAAATAATTTTTCGACCATCTTTTCGGTTACGCTAAAATTTGCTATCACTATGAAACTGTTTAGTTTATAACGTCATTCTTTTTTTAAAACCAAAATATATCTTAGTCAATATTTAGTTATGACTGAGTTTTGATCTAAAGTGCAGATATCTTTCAAATGTAATTGCTACTAATCCCATGCCTGTGTTTAAGACTATTCATTGTTTTAGGAAACGTTCACTTACACAATCATTCAAAACTGATTTTTGTTGATTTTTTTTTTTACTCCACAGGAAAGGCCAGATTTTTCAGTGGCAATTGCAGCAACTGACGAACTCAGGAAACATGGGTCGGTAATTTTATGACTCTGGATGGTACTTTTATAACATGGGCTGAGCAACTTTATCATTGTTAAGTGCGTTAAATACATTTTGAAAAAGTAAATCTTTCAACGAAAAAGGGCTACTTGAATATGAAGATAAGATAATATAAGATAACGTGTTTCATGTATGCCAACATATTATTTTCAGGTTTATAAGGTTTATTTCCAGTTTAATTATCATTTTTTATTTCGAGGTGTTGGAAATATGTTTGGACATCAAGATGTGGGCGTGGGAAATCTTTTGAAGTCACTAGGGGTCCGTCGCGGTATAAATTTTAAGAACCACTGTCCCAAATTCTAGAAGAAAAGAATCGATTAGAGGTCATGAATAAAGTTGAAGGTAGATGGTGGAAACATTCGCTGCTTTAAGTAGTTCAGTACTGGTCTTGTGGACATTATTTAGAGTAGATTATGTCTCTTAATGAGAGTGAACTCACGATATTGATATTCTGAGTGTAACTAAAAATATCCATTTTAAATATCTTCTTATCTTCTATATCTTAAGGGCCCACGATATTTTGGATATATTTTACCTATTTGACAATAACAAAAAACCAACATGTTCTTGACAAAGAAGATTGATAAAAAAACAAACAAAAACAACCAACACAAAAACATTATTTAGTTTAAATCCAAACTTCTAAACATGCACTCTGGTTAAAGAATTTTCTAGTTGAGGTCCGGTTTAATTTTTACACTTGTTTTTGTTTTGTTTGTTTTGTTGTTCAATAATTGCATTTTAAATTCACATTAATAATCCTTGAGAAATTATTAAAAAAATCGATCACGTGACCAGTCCTTACAGGTTGTTTTTTTTCCTTGACCAGCCTGAATGTTCGTGGTCACTGCATGTTCTGGGCAGTTCCAGGCAATCAACCCAGCTACGTTGACCCCATGACTGGTCAGACGCTGAAGGACACAGTGGACGAACACATCAAATACATCACTGGCGTCACTAAGGGGAAGTGAGTCGATAACTTAACTGGTATACAGCTCTTATTTAACGTATGGGTTCATCTAAAATTTCACTCAGTCAAGTGGGGGAGGGCGGGTGGGATGTCTTCATGCTTGTAACAAAATCTGGCATTGTGGTGCTATGGGGATTTCAATCGCATGTAGATGAACATTTCATTTCACGGGAATGCATTGACATCCATATTACTGTTACTATATCCCACTGGTACAGAGTAGGACTTGTTTTAAACTTCAATACAGGGCGATTTTTTGGCCACCACCGCTTAGACTTGTCTCGGCCATGAAATTGACGTCACCGAGTAATCACTTTTTTCCTGCCCGCCCCTGTCCTGCCTGGGGAAAACACGTTCCATTTGTTCTCAAAAATGCTGATAGATGACACAATTTCTAGACTTTTGTTTTACTAGATCGATCGTATTTCATTCCAATGTATAGCCCTCAACGCAGATAAACTTACTGAGAGTAACCGAGAGATAGAATAAGAGAGACTTATAGACAATAGACTAACGTTACGTTTCTATTACTGTAGGCATAAATTAAGACTTCTTATTTTAGGATTGTACCTTTTCCCCCACTTGCCCTAAGTTGATACACTTTTTGCCTATGTACTCAAATTCGTATTGCTATATAAATTTATTCATTCCATGAAATTACATTTTAGTATCACTAGCTTCGGTATCGCTTTTCTTGGCATACTGTCAAATTAGTCTTTTGTTATGTATTGTTTCTCCCCTACGAGCAACTGTTAACAGAGAATTAATTTTTATAACCATAACGGCAAGTACCAAATAGTTTATTTTTGTTTTTATTTTTTCATTGGAAAAATTAGAATTATCACTTCTCGTCATTAAGTTGCCTGTTCAAGATTTGTATTCAATGATATATATATATTTATATGTGAATTGATTTGTATGTGTTCATTCCTTCGACTTTCAGACTGGCGCACTGGGACGTTGACAATGAACTTCTTCATGGGCATTTCTTCGAGACCAAGACAGGTGACCCCAACTACACCCATCACATGTTCCAGGCCGTACACGCCGCTGATCCTACTCCAAAACTATTTCTCAATGATTACAATGTGGTGGCTTTTGGAGAGTCTACATATGTGAGAGTTCCTTTAGATGTCTATTCTCTCTCTTAATTTCACTCTCTCTCTCTCTCTTACCTACCTAACTCAGTAGCCCTTTTTCTCAACTTCTCTTTCACTTGCCAACCCATCTCTCCCATCTCTCTCTCCTCTCTCTCTCTCCCCTCTCTCTTTCCCTCTCTCTTGCTGGTTCTCTCTCTCTCTCTCGATCTCCTTTGCTCAAATAACCTCAAATGACAATTTGAACATTTAGGTATTCAGAAAATGTACCTATCAAATTTGCAGTGCTGCTAGCAAAAATGTAAAATCAATTGTTAAAATTGTTAACACAATTAACATATTTAACTTCAGCTGGAAGAATCAAAATTGAATCCTGTAAACTAACGAACTTATGCTGAAAGTCTTTTGCGTTTGTTGTGCTCAGTAAAATATTTTTCGGGGGTTGATTTTGGGATGTATCAAATGCGATATCGAATTTTTCTTCTTTAACGTATAAGGAGATATGTTTGATGCCAGTTTAATTATATTATTTTTTTTTTTACTGACTAGCTCCTTAAAATCAAATATCTCGTATCTTCTTTTCAAAAACGTTTGTGGCACGAACGATCAAACACAGAGTGTATGTAAAATATGCAAATTGTCACAGAAAAAAAACACGATATCTGTTGGATTGGCAGTGGGTTTGTTAGGAAACACGTATTTTAAACGTGTTTAGATGACGTGCATTTCTCTCCACAGGCCTACCTGAGCCAAATAAACGAGTTCAAAGCCGCCAATGTTGGGCTCGGAGCCGTGGGAGTACAGAGCCATTTCCCGTCGTATCAGGCCCCTGACCCAACTCTGATGAAGGTTGGTCATTATTCTTGAATAAAGTAGTATGATGTTTGCACATTCGACCATATCGACCATAGGAAAAAAAATTGTCCTATAGGCAAGAACAAAAAATGTCACCAATTCAATCATAAATATTGAAAAGTAATCTTTTTTTTTTTTTACTGCTATGCAGTTTTCTAAGAAAATAAAGGTCTCTAAATATTAAACTATGCATTCGAATGATTAGCATAAATTTAATTAATTGTTAAAAACAATTAACAATTTTAGTTTTGAACATTTTTAAAATGTAAAAATTAATAACTTCTGACGCTTGTAATGTATGGAAAGAAGAATATAATAAATATTCACAGAATCGCTTGGACCTGCTCGCCCAACCTGGTCTCCCCATCTGGATCACTGAACTGGATTTGTCGGCACATGATGAGAACACACGCGCCGATTGGTCAGTTATGTTATTCATGTTTATTATTAACATTATTAATATTTTGAACATATGACAAAGGGTGAACCGTGCGTCCTACTTTCAAGCCCAGGCTTGATTTCAGGCATACGCCAGGGGGGAGCAATGACCTACGACCCCAGAGAAATTAGTACATCCTCTGACGTGGTGGGTTATTGCCTTTATAAATGTAGTCTGTAGAGATTGTGCCCAACCATTCCTTTTGCCCCACACTTCTGAAATGCCTCTATGGATTAAAATGTCTAAAAAGAAACACTGTTACCGTTCTAATGGTCTTAAGCCATGGCTCAGCCATACGACTTACTATTTTTTTTTTTTAACCTGAAGCTAGACATTACATTTTGCTCTACCCAATAGTCGTGTATTGGTGATGGGGTGAACCAAGGTGCGACTACGCTACCTTTGTCAGTTCCCGGGGAACATCCTGTCTTAGTTGTTTGATGAGAGGTCTTGGAATGTTGAGATTTATGAGATCTGGGAATGTTGAGATCTCTGAGATCTGGGAATGTTGAGATCTTTGAGATTTGGTAAAAATGAAACCTGTGAGATCTGGCAATGTTGAAATCTGTGAGATTTGGGAAAGATGAGTTCTGTGTAATCTGGGATGGATGAGATCTGGGATATCCAAGAATTCAATCTATGAATGCTATCGTGCAGAGTAGCAGTAGTAGGACGTGGCGGGAATGGCAGAAAAATATAAATAATAGCATGTTTCTTTGTTTTTTTTACCGGAAATAAACTCAAGATTCAACCTCTTCACCGTGACCCTATCTAAATAACGTAAATGCTGTTGACAATCTAGTGTAATGTGTAGATGTTTTAAGTCTTTATTTGTTAACTTAAAGGTACGAGACAGCCCTGAGACTCTACTTTAGTCACCCGGCTGTGGAAGGGATCATATTCTGGGGATTCTGGGATCATGACATGGATCCCGCTATGGCTCTTGTCCATGGCAACACGTTTGCGGTCAGTATACATAGTTTTGAACACACGCGATGTGTCTGGTGCACACAAGCTGTAGTTAACTTCAAGATTCAGGCTTGGAAATTTTGAAAAAAAAAAATTTAACGATATAGCAGACAAGTACAGTTGCAGTAATTATATAGTGTCAACACCGACAAATTAAAACACCCGGAATGTTGACTCTGTCAATGTATCTTACCGGTATCCAGAAATGTTGTCATTGTATGGTGTCCAGAATGTCGTCATTTTTCGCTCCTTCCAGCTGGACAAAGCTGGTGAACGTTACCTCCATCTGACCAAGCAAGAATGGAGCACGCACGTGAACAGGTCACTGACCTCGGGGACGTCGTTCAACATTCGGGGGTTCCAGGGCGACTACGACATCATCGTCTGGTACCAGAACAAGCCAATCAAAATCCAAAACTTCCACGTAGACAAGGCCGACACTGTGGTCAACGTGGACGTTTCAGGAGACGGTCGTAAGTACAACGCTTTTAGGCCATGTCAATCAAGGGTGTTTCTCCAGGGAAAAGTGGGGGCGGGGAAGCACTTGCTTCCCTCCCCCCCCCCTCCCCGCCCCACGAATTTTGTTTGATCTTCTTTTTAATTGTCCCAAGTAAAAAAATTAATATAGGACAGGAAAAATAGTGCAAATACTGGTTATTTTTTATTATTTTTTTTCCAATAATTTTTTTTTTGGGGGGGTGGGGGGTGGGGGGTGGGGTTAAGAAACACAAAAAGGTGCTATCTAATTGTCTGGCTTAGGCTGAGAATTAAAATGCAACCTTCTGGCATTTGATCAACGCAATGTTTTAGTCCGTACAGCCATCCAGACCACCGACCCAAGTTATGAATTGTAGAAAGTAAAATAAAAATGTAAAAAGTACATGCCTACTAAAATTCACTTTTTGAATTTGATATTTGACTCGCTGAAAAATGTAAAGAGTTATTTGAGCTATTAGCAAAGTTGCAAGGTAATAGTTTGTTATGGATGTTAAATTTTTTTTTAAAATGTGAAGTTGTGTATTACTTATATTCAAAGTGAACTCCCGATCCAAACACCAGAGCAATGTTTTTTTCTTCCATTTTCTGGGGGATGAGGATGGGCGGGGTGGAGAATCAGTTTCCATCATTGGGGGTGGGGGTGGTGGGGGTGGGGGGATGTTAAATACAGGTATTATTTACAAGATATGAAAAATTTATCAGAAAATTCAACCTATCAATAATATTTGAGATAAAAATAGTATCCGGGAAAAACAGTTTTCCTATTAAGGTGAATTATCTTTTTAAAAAAAAAACATTATGTCGTCGCAAGTAACCAATTTACAAGTAATCGCATCGCACTCCATGTATGAACATAAAATAAGTCCTAGTGGCTTAAATGTTAGCTTCCCACCCCCCCCCCCTTTCCACGAAAAAATACTCTGCAATTGACCGAAAATGATGCACCTCTTTATAAAGGAAAAAGTCACAACTGGGGGGTGGAACGCTTCCACCGCGACCCCTTCCTACGCCTCTGATAAGGCCCTTGGCTAAGATGGAGTCTTACAGTTCCATTTCCAGCTGTATATTTCTTTTTTATGGTGTGGATTTTTCATAGATGCAATTCAAATTCCGGTCAAGACTGACCCCTTCGCCCCTGTTGCCGTGGCACACACGGTCGTCAGCACCGGTCTGTATACTGTGGGCCAGGCCACCTCCACCTCATCCTCGCATCAGCTCACCTGTGCTACCAGATGGTCTGGTGTCTCTGAGGTAGGGGATGACAAGACGGCCGAGGCGTCCTGCAACGACGGAGAAATCCTCACCGGGTGCTCTAGTTACCTCAAAGTAAGCCCAAGTAGTTAGTTAAATCCTAACCAGGTGTACTGGAAGTAAGCCCAAGTAGTTAGTTAAATCCTAACCAGGTGTACTGGAAGTAAGCCCAAGTAGTTAGTTAAATCCTAACCAGGTGTACTAGAAGTAAAACCAAGTAGTTAGTTAAATACTAACCAGGTGTACTGGAAGTAAGCCCAAGTAGTTAGTTAAATCCTAACCAGGTGTACTGGAAGTAAGCCCAAGTAGTTAGTCAAATCCTAACCAGGTGTACTGGAAGTAAGCTCAAGTAGTTAGTCAAATCCTAACCAGGTGTGCTGGAAGTAAGCCCAAGTAGTTAGTTAAATCCTAACCAGGTGTACTGGAAGTAAGCCCAAGTAGTTAGTTAAATCCTAACCAGGTGTGCTGGAAGTAAGCCCAAGTAGTTAGTTAAATCCTAACCAGGTGTACTGGAAGTAAGCCCAAGTAGTTAGTTAAATCCTAACCAGGTGTACTGGAAGTAAGCCCAAGTAGTTATTTAAATCCTAACCAGGTGTACTGGAAGTAAGCCCAAGTAGTTAGTTAAATCCTAACCAGGTGTGCTGGAAGTAAGCGCAAGTAGTTAGTTAAATCCTAACCAGGTGTGCTGGAAGTAAGCCCAAGTAGTTAGTTAAATCCTAACCAGGTGTACTGGAAGTAAGCCCAAGTAGTTAGTTAAATCCTAACCAGGTGTACTGGAAGTAAGCCCAAGTAGTTAGTTAAATCCTAACCAGGTGTACTGGAAGTAAGCCCAAGTAGTTAGTTAAATCCTAACCAGGTGTACTGGAAGTAAGCCCAAGTAGTTAGTTAAATCCTAACCAGGTGTACTGGAAGTAAGCCCAAGTAGTTAGTTAAATCCTAACCAGGTGTACTGGAAGTAAGCCCAAGTAGTTAGTTAAATCCTAACCAGGTGTACTGGAAGTAAGCCCAAGTAGTTAGTTAAATCCTAACCAGGTGTACTGGAAGTAAGCCCAAGTAGTTAGTTAAATCCTAACCAGGTGTACTGGAAGTAAGCCCAAGTAGTTAGTTAAATCCTAACCAGGTGTACTGGAAGTAAGCCCAAGTAGTTAGTTAAATCCTAACCAGGTGTACTGGAAGTAAGCCCAAGTAGTTAGTTAAATCCTAACCAGGTGTACTGGAAGTAAGCCCAAGTAGTTAGTTAAATCCTAACCAGGTGTACTGGAAGTAAGCCCAAGTAGTTAGTTAAATCCTAACCAGGTGTACTGGAAGTAAGCCCAAGTAGTTAGTTAAATCCTAACCAGGTGTACTGGAAGTAAGCCCAAGTAGTTAGTTAAATCCTAACCAGGTGTACTGGAAGTAAGCCCAAGTAGTTAGTTAAATCCTAACCAGGTGTACTGGAAGTAAGCCCAAGTAGTTAGTTAAATCCTAACCAGGTGTACTGGAAGTAAGCCCAAGTAGTTAGTTAAATCCTAACCAGGTGTACTGGAAGTAAGCCCAAGTAGTTAGTTAAATCCTAACCAGGTGTACTGGAAGTAAGCCCAAGTAGTTAGTTAAATCCTAACCAGGTGTACTGGAAGTAAGCCCTAGTAGTTGGTTAGATCCTCAGCTGGTGTACTGGTTACCTGAAAGTAAGCCCAAGTAGTTGGTTAGATCATCAGCGGGTGTACTGGTTACCTGAAAGTAAGCCCAAGTAGTTAGTCTAATCCACACTGGGTGTACTCGTTATCTCAAAGTAATACTAAGTAGTTATTTAAATACGAACCGGGTGTATCTGGTTACCTCAAAGTAAGCCAAATACGTTAAACACTTATCGGCTGTACTATTTACCTCAAAGAAAGCCCAAGTAATTAGTTAAAGACTCATCGGATGTTCTTAGTTACCCCAGAGTTTAATACTTATTGGATCAAACATACATTGACTTATATACGTTACGTTATGCCTTTCTACCCCGCCTGGGGCACATGCTGTCTACAGGAGTTTTCCACTCATCACGGTGCTGTGCTCTCCTTTCCAATTGCTTCCAGGTGTATCCCATATTTTGCGTGTCTGCCTCTAGCTCGCGTCTCCGTGTATTCTTAGGCCTTCCTCTTTTTCTTTTTCCCCCGTGGTTCCATGTTAGGCATTGTCTGGTGGTGCTATCTGGGGGTTTTCGGAGCATATGCCCTATCCAGTTCCATCTTTTCTTTATTATATCTTCATCAATGGGCACCTGGTAAGTTCTTTCTAGTAGATCTTTGTTGGTGATAGTATTTGGAAATTGGATTATCAGGATCTTTCTAAGGCATATGATTATGAAAGTCTGCACTTTCTGCATAAGGCCCACTGTTTTCCAAGTTTCTGCACCATATAGTAGGACTGTTTTGACAATGGTATCAAAGATTTTGACTTATATAATTACCTTAAAAATAGTTCCACGTCGTCACTCGATCAAAGTTAACAAACATGCTCTCGATTTTGTTTCTCCTGTTATCTTTGCTTAGTTCATGTGCATCCAATCTCGTTTAATCCTGGAGATTTTCTAGATGCCCATGCATTGCATATTTATGAAAAGAAATCGCTTCTTAACCTTTTTTCAAAAGTTTAAATTCTCATTGTTAGCACCCTCCCCACCTCTTTTTTATCAGTTGTTACTTAGTTATTTTTTTTTTATTTTTCTCTTGTCTGATAAATGCTTTGCTTTTCTTTTCTTTCATTACTATGTCAATGGCTTATTGTTTTATTTAAGGATTAATTTTGCCACTGCCAAGACTATTAATTAAACAAAAAAATGTTTTCTTGACCACCAGAACGGTGACTGGCATCGTGACGGGGAGCAAATTGTGATGACCAATGGGAAACCGGCTTGCAAGGCTTCTAACGGCTTCAGGACAACTATAGGTTAGTGTTACGTTGGTGTGTTCTCGCTGTGAACTCATGGTAGTATTGTAACGTGTTGTCCAATACTGTAGACAAGTGATTTTTTTTTTTTTTTTTTTTTTTTTTGTGACAAAACTCTGAAATTATTCCTCAGTATCCCGTTTAGAGGCTCCCTAATCACATAAAGGATTCAATTGATTCTCAACCCACTTACCATCGAAAAAAATGCCAAGTCCTGTTGGACACATCATATGTACAATAACGAACAGAATAACATATAATGATGACCCTTTCTATATACAAAAATAATCTCAATAAGTATAATAGCCAATATATCTTTTACACACTAATGATAATGTAATATCTGCTTGTCCATCCTTCCAATTGTGGTTGCACTATCCGCATACTTTTTTTTTGCACTCACGTTTTATGTATCGTATCGTTTGAGATTCTCAAAACATTCTCCAATTACCGATAATTATTGTTAGAATTCAATTGATTTTTTTAGAAATAACTATTGTGCTAATTCTGAATTGAAAAATAATGGATCTGCACTTAACATACCCGTCCAGAGAGTTTCTTTTTCTCTCTTTCAAAGGCATTCAGGCAAGCGCCAGGTGTTGTAGTCTGAGTGGCCTAACCTGCACCTACAAGTATGCTGGACAGTCGGGTACTGGGGTCGATGACCAAATCCTTGTGCCCTGTGGAAATGACGGCTATCCACTAGGTAGATTTTAAAAAGATTCCTGTCTACTTCAAGTTAATTTAAACCTATTTAAACATCGTGTGTTAAGGAATAATAATTAAAAACTTTTCTAATTTAATTCTTACAATGAATTCTCCCCCCCCCCCCCTTTTTCCCCCAAACCACCCCAAAAAAAAAAAAAAAAAAAAAAATTTAAACCTATTTAAACATCGTGTGTTAAGGAATAATAATTAAAAACTTTTCTAATTTAATTCTTACAATGAATTCCCCCCCCCCCCCCTTTTTCCCCAAACCACAGCCAAAAAAAAATAAAAAATAAATAAATATATAAATAATAATAAATAAATGTTGATGCCCTCTTCATGTTTTCTTTAAGGTTTCAAGACAATTAAATAATATTTCCCCATGGTATAGATCACTCTTAACATAAATGATTCTCCATCTTTGACTGAAATCGAAATTCCCATCACCCTATTGTCGTTTGCAAAGGAGCCACTGTTTGCTTTTATATCTCGAACATTCAACTCGCCTTTTAATTTTACTTCTAAATAATATCTTAAACTAAGTTGTCAGCAAGCGCACTAAACTATAGTATAACTACGTTTTAAGTTCCTCAGTTTTAACTTCTGTTACAATGCACATAAACCCGTGTGCTGATTATGACATAATTCTTAATTTGTAGGTTGCGGCACCTACACTTACATGTCAGACTCCGATGGAACCTACTTCACCAACACATCGTGTATTGGTCAAAATGATGGTGTAACTGCCGGTGAGCAGTCTGTCTTTTGATTGAACGTTTTTTAAAAAGTTATTTCTCTGCATTAAATTCTATTTGAGATGTCACATGCAAAACAAATGGAATATGTTCGCAACTGTCCCCCCACTTTCACTTTCAGGTGTGTATTCCTCCGCTGCCTGCTGCAAAGGTGGGAACATTCAATGCACAACTGTTTACTCCACATTTAGTGGACATCCCGTTGGTGCCAGGGCCACCGTCAAGTGTCCAGCTGGTCAGGTCATGACCGGATGCAACGTGTTCACGCCAAATGCTAAAGGTGCTGGCGCCTTCATAGAAAGTAAGTTGAGGTTTACAGTTAACTTTTTACTGAAAAAATCTTGTAACTGCTTTAAAATGGAGTGTGGTTCTCATACATTATCAAATAATATGGTTGAATATTAATTAGTTTGTTTGTTTTTTTTACCATTCTCACCATCAGTAACCTCTTGTCATTTGGGTTCGTTCATTATTAATAAACAAATTGATATCTGGAGCCTTTAAAAAATGCTAAAATAAATAGTTAATCTCTAGCCGAATTGTCTTTAACTTTTTATGCAAGATGTTGTTGTCCCCCCCCCACCCTCTCTAAAACCTATTAACATACTAAAAACAAATTTGGTATAACCTTACCCCCTTTTATGCTACTAACCATAATGATTATCTGGAACTTTTAAATTAATTCCTTTTACTTATTTAAAAAAATAGCTTATTAAATTCTTGTAATTTTACACTTGAGTTGGGTCCAAATAATTGTGTTTTTTTAATGTTATATAAATATGTGTTTTGTTTTATAAAAAAAAATCCCCTCTTAAAGTTCAAGTATGCATTACATTTAATGCATGATGCAGGTTAGGATAAGAAGCATAAAATTGTTAATAATTTGTATATATGTATTTATTTAACTGGATTCATTTTAAAATATGTCTAACCCCCCCCCTCTCCCCGTCTCTCAACAGCTACCAATGGAGTGGACCAGTGTGTGGCTGTCAATGGCTATGAAAGATTTGGAAGCGAAGATGGTGCTCAGGCCATTGCCACCTGCTGTCACGTATGAGGACTGACAGTTATTGTTCATGGTGACGTGGCTTGTTCAGAATATTTTAACTTTTTACATTTTAATATTAAAATTGTATTAGAATTATTCCTTATTGCTTTGTTTCCTTGTCAAATTTAAAGAACAAATGTTTCTCTTAATTTAAGATCAGTGATAAAAGTCAAGGATATATAATATCTAATATCATCTGGTGATCACAAATAGTTCTCTATTCATAACATTTTTACAAAATATTATTTTCTAATTTTTTGTCCAGCAACAATTATTTCTTAGGCTTGCTGTATGACAAGTTCATTGTGACAAAAAAAGTGACAATAAAAAAAATATACTAATAACTCTATGTAAATCAGACGTTGTATTGCACCAGACAATGCATGATCTCCGTATCTTTGTAAGATGCGCGGGTGACGCGAACAATCTCAGTATATTTATGTTCTCCTAAATCCCGTATCTATTTTAAGCACGGGGACACTTATGTGATCGAGGCGAGAGACAACTAACAGTATAAATGTATTACATTAATACTGTCGCACACGCGGGTATATGTAAGACTTTAGCGTACATTATTACTTTTATTTTATTTTATAAAGTATAATCGTTAGATGGATATGTAGGCTACACGTTGAGTCTATTTGAGACTTATGCGCATTTTAAGATGTGTAACTAGAACTAAATAAATCATTGCCGTTAGTTGTGTATGCACGTTCACACTGAATCTATTTAAGACATAGCTCAAATCAGTATGTTAAACTATAGCGCTATCAGTGTTAAGATTTGCATTCAATATATATAAGAATGAGCTAGAGTCACATAACGCCAAAAGGGAGATACTATTTAAGTACGTTCAGATTCCTTAAAACAATCAATTATTTTCTAAAAATTTAAATGAAATGCGCACAAAATATTTAAAATCCACTTTTATTTTAGTAAAAGTTTAAATATTATTATTATAAATTACAAATACATTTTAAGTATCGACTAAGGTATTATTTGAAGCATTATATATGCGCTTGAAAGGTATGAAAAAATATATTTAAAAAAATATGTTTAAAGAAATACAGCGTAATTACATTAATCGCCAAAACCCCAACATCAGTTGTTTTTAATGTTTTTTTAGTGCGTTTTTAATATTGCGAATTAGAATTAAAATTAATTTGTTCTAAATAATTATGCAAATGACGTCATAGCACGAATAGAATATTTCGCCAAAACTCTTATGTTTCTTTAAATTTAATAACCGCGCGTGAAAAAACTGATAATGTATTTTCTTTTCCTAAAAGTAAAATTAAGAAATACAATTGATTGCTTTTTAAATTGTTAATAAAACACACACACATTTATGCTTTGTATATTTTAACATATAAAAAGTTTTGCCTTTATTTTATATATACGTTTATTAAATTTATAACGTAATAAAAACTAACCTTTAAACATAATTCTAATTAGAAAATGCGGTTTAAGTCAAACAGTGCAGTGCAACTCCATAAATAGCGTTCAATGATCCACTTATAACTAAAACAAAAAAGAACGAACCATATGAAGTGTCAATTATTTTAGTCTGAAAGGGACTACAATCCGGTGGAAGATTTGTCTAAATTTATTTAAATATTGGTGGAGCCCGAGGGGTTCGTTACTTTGCCCTAGGCAGGACAAAATACGTCTCAAAATAAAGGCATGAATTTCATAAATAAATAACCTTCTTGGGTACATACATTTCGGAGGTAGAAAGTAGGATGTGTATATTTTCACGTGGATGACAATATATTTAAATCCTATGGTATTACATTTGGGAAAAAAGAGATGTTACATTCTCTTTTTACAAATATGTGTATGTTCAATTTGCTCAAGGCAGCACAAAATAAATCTCAAAATAAAGGAATGATTTTGATAAATAATTAATTTTCTTGTTACATTCTCTTTTTTACAAATATACATATGTTTACCAATTAAGAAAATCAATGGCGTTAACAAATCTTGGGTACATTTATAAAAGTATACCCATGAATATCAAAACCAAATAATTTTACACACTTGAAAAATAATTTTGAGAAATTGAGATGGGTTAATATTTACTTTTAAGAAATTAAAATATGTTTTTGTTTTTACTTTGCAAAAATTAAAAAGATGTGCATTTTATAAGATAACCATTTAAATAAAAAAAAAAACAATAAAAAAATCTGTTAGAGGTGAAAAACGGTTGCGCGATTCTTCTTTAGATAAAAGAATTTTTTGTTTTACGATTTTCTGATATTAATATATAATTTAAAAAAAAAGGCAAAAATGTGTTTAAATTTTTGCTGAAGATATCAATATATATTGAATTCCTATGATATAAAATATTTTTATATCATATATAGAGTTTTTGGTGTAAATTTAAGTTTTTAAAACAATTTTTAGAGAAAAAAAAGTTGAAATTCAAGGGCACGAAAGGGGGAAAATCTTAAGTATTTCCCTAACGTAGTAATGGGAGTCGCTTAGTCACTTCCTTGTTTGGTCACGTGATGTGAGTAAGCCATCACTAGGCTGCTACACACAACAAAAGATACTTCATCAGTGCTTCCCCAATGTCATGTTACTTAAAAATTTTACCTTTCGAAATATTCTGGAATACATGCGTTTTTTAAATGAAATCCATAAATTTGACAATAAATATACGTCAGTTATGATTAAAGGAAGAAAGTTATTTCAAGAAAAATTTGTGAGCGATATTCGATGGGAACTATCAATACTATTATCGGCAGGATGTTGTTGAGCTCCGTGCGTGCTCATGACGTCATTTGCGTTTTTATTCAATATTGATGCAGGAGTCATTCCCCTTTGTTAATTTTATTGTTAATTTTCATTGGACGAAATGTAGTGTAGTTGTAGTGTGTAACGGGCTACTGTTGTCAAGCACTAGTGTGTTGTATATAGCCTACCGGAAATCTTACTCGTTTTTACTCATATCACGTGACAAAATAATTGACTAAGCGACTCCCATTGTCCCTCAATTAACTTCTTGAGTGACAAAAGTGATACAGTTAGTGATAATTTAGACTTTGTAATTTAAGGTCATGTTTAGAGGGGGAAAAATAGTATAGGAGCGTGAAAGGGAGTAGGGTAGGCCTATAATATATCGGAGTGGCTATAGGTACCTGGGTACTTATAGTAGCAAGTGGCTATTCAGTACCGGAACCACTGATCACGTGAGGGTTTATACGATTCGGTTGGTCACGTGACGGTTATGACGGATACTTCCTGTTGGCTTGCCATCTTAGACACTTAGACTTAGAGCCATTACTATCAATCGAGAAATGTGCCATATTTTGAAGACCTGCATGAACCGGTAGCGTTGAAGAAACACGACTTAAAGCTAAAAGCAAGTAAAAATACGTTTATGTTTATAATTTTATTTTTTTAAAAATTCTATTTTAAATATAGTTCTATAGGTAATCTACCACTTGAGCGTCGGCCAAGAAAAAATCCAGCACCCACGTCTTTTCAATTTTGCTCTAATAAGCCACATTCTTTGTGCACTGTAAAATAGCACTTTTTAAACAATCTAATCGATTTTTGAAACCTTATTATACAAGAAGACATACCTCATTAACTTCACTTGACTCTATCAAAACAATATTTAATTGGGCTAAAGCGGAGAACGGTACCCAAGATGGCCGCCATAGTTGCAGTGAATTAGGGTTCAGGTTAGGTAGAGGGATCGATTTAGGGTTCAGGTTAGGCATAGGGATCGACTTAGGGTTAGGCATAGGGATCGATTTAGGGTTCAGGTTAGGCATAGGGATCGATTTAGGGTTAGGTTTAGTGACAGTATTAACTGGTTGTGTCTACCAATATGGTGGCCATCGCGGGTACTATTCTCCTTATTTACCTTTAATTGATATAGCATAGACGCTGCACAAAACTGCCACTTTAATAAGAACAGAGTACCAAGTAGTAGGTACTTGGGTAAAATTTTCAGAATGAATTTATAGCTTTAAGAGCTAGTTGGTTAGTTAGGGCCTGAAAAATGCAATTCATTGATACTAAATTTATGTTCGTAGGTAGGGGTGTGCCGGAATCCGGTTCTGCCGGATTTTGCACTATCGGCTGAAATCCGGTTCCGCCGGATTTACATGTATGCGGAACAACCGGAATCCGGAATATACCGGATTTCGGAATTTTCCAGATTTTGTGACTCACCGGATCATAATCTGAAATAAAAGTAATTCTCTTTCCCGAATTCCACACGATCACGATACATTAATCGATTGTTTCGAGCGTTGAGCTTGTTTAATGTTTAATATTCCGAACATACCAGAGGCTAGAGTCAGCACCGCTAATAGTGGCCAATCGGCCCAATCCCATACATGATAGTGCGGGATGAGTAATTATTATTTGTGACGTCATCTTAACCGCAATCACCAATAACGCTGTAACAGAAATAATAAGCAACTATACTGCCCAAGCGCCTGGCCGCCAGCCCGCCACCTTACCGAGCACGGCAGACGACCATCAAATTGCGTCAAGCCAGCAGGCCTGTGCTGACCTAGCCTATCTATGAATACTTTTAGGGACACACACTGATCGACCTGACGTCAGTCTGCTTAGCAATTAGTCATTGGTGCAGAGATATAGATTACCCGTACTGCCCTGCGGAGCTGTCTCCTCACCAAGCATAATAATAATAACAACAACATAGAAACTTATTATGCGCCAAATTACAGTGAAACAATCAAGTGATCTCCAACGAGGTATAAATTTATACTAGAGTGCTCGTGTAAACAAAAAAAAGTAATAGCGCACTCTGATTGGCTGGTCGGTTACCACTTAATTACCTAACGCGATAGAAATTTATCCAACCCCTCAGATTTACCGGTATCTGCAAAGTACTAAAATCTGGAATCCGGGAGAAACCAGAATCCGGATTATTCCGGAATCCGGATCCAGCGGATTTCTCATAAGAAAATCCGGATCCGGTTGGAAAAAACGGATCCGGCACACCCCTTTTTTTTTTGCGATATTGCTGATGGTGGGATAGTTTTGTTCAAAATGGCAGGATGACCAAGACACAATAATTGAAATTGTTGATCCAACGGAAATTTTAAATGGTGCAGCGTTTAGTTTATACACGAAATGTATGAGGCAACAAATAACGTTGATACAACTATGGAATTTCTCATAAGGCGCTAGTAACAATTGCTATGTGGCTTGTAAACCGGCTACGTATGTCAAGTATGAGAGTTCCCTATAACTATGGGGATCTAGATCTCACTGGAAACAGGATCTCACCGGAACCGGTATCCCACCGGGATCAGGATCTCACCGGGCTCAAGATCCTACCTGGATCGGGATCTCACCGGAAATGGGATCCCACCGGATTGGGATCTCATTTGGATTGGGATACTACCGGAAACGGGATCTCATCGGGATCATGATCTTATCGGGATCCCACCATAACCGGGATTCTACTGGGATTGGGATCCACCATGACTGGGATTCTACTTGGATAAGGATCCACCATGACCGGGATTCTATCGGGATACCACCATGACCAGAATTCTACAGGAATTGGAATCCCATCATGATCCTTCCGGAGAACGGGATGCCATCGGAAAACAGGCAAAACGAAAGGTTTACATAAGTTATTTTAAGTGTTTTTATGGAGACAAATTAATATTTTTTTTTAATATAGTGGTGTTGTTTTGTTGTTGAAATTTTGCTTAATAACAATGTGAATTAAAAGGAAGTAGCAGATGTTTTTTTAGGAATGCAATTCTGGGCAACTCCGGTTATATTTTATCGTAAAATTATAAAATAAATACAACATATTTATTTTGACCAAGATTCATCCAATTGGGCAACTTTTATAACGTATCTTTAAGACAGAAGAGTTATCCTTGATTTACCACAATGGCTCTGTAAAAGACAAAAGATTCAAGAAAATTTACTTTTTTTATCTTGTAAAATTTGTTTAATTATTGTTATATTCCAATAAAAAGATGGTATTTTACTTTTAAAATACTTTTTATAAAGAATTAACATAAGTTTACATGCGAAAATACGAAACTCAAATTGAAATAATATACCCACCTGAACTCCACTTTTACCAGGCTAAATTAGGTACTTCGGTAAAGCAAGGGACACTCCAAGAAAATTTGCATCAGAAATGGGTGTCGGGGCAATGAAATCAGGGTTTTAATTTTTTATGTTCGTGTAATTTTAATAAAACAGGAGTCCTTTTGGCCCATAATTAAGATCTGACTTCACCCATTCACATTAGGAGAAATGTTGACCTACATTCCCAGTCAGCATTGGTGGCAGAACAATCACCAATCTACGCTTTACGGACGACATAGACGGACTGGCTGGGAACGAAGAAGAGCTAGCCAACCTGGTAAAGCATTTCGATAAGACCTCGTCGTCCTACGGCATGCTAATCAGTGCCGAAAAGACAAAACTGATGACAAATAATACCACAGGCATCACCGCTGAAATTGAGGTCGGGGAGGAAAGACTAGAGACTGAAGGCAGCTTCAAATACCTAGGAGCAATAGTGTCAGAAGAGGGCTCCAAGCCGAACTGATGTCCAGGATTGCGCAGACTACAACAGCACTAAAGAGGCTCAAGAAAGTATGGAATGACAAAAATATAGCCCCCAGCACCAAAATCAGGCTGATGCGCTCATTAGTCCCCTCCATTTTCCTGTATGCTTGCAAATCCTGGAAATTAACAGCCGATCTTGAAAGGAAAATAAAGGCGATGGAGATGAGATGCTTCAGAAGCATTTTTGGCATTTGCTATAGGGACCATATCTCCAATGATACAGTGAAAGAAAGGGTTCGCCAGGCAATTGGGGAGTACGATGACCTACTGGTGACTGTGAAAAAACACAAACTACAATGGGAAGGCCACGTAACAAGGAAACAAGTGCTTGCCAAAGAAATATTGCAGGGCACCACAAGAGGAGGGAGAAGAAGAGGAAGACAAAGATGTGAGGATAACATCAAAGAGTTGACAAGACTAACACTGGGCGATGCTGTGCGTAGTGCAGAAGACGAATGGAGGAGGCTAGTTCACATTTCATCCGTGGCGCCCCAACTGTTCAAGGACTAAGGGACACGATGATGATGATGATGATACATGTGCAAAATTTCAGGTCACACAGGCCATTTTGGATTAGTGATCACACCCCCTTTTAAATAGCAGAAAACGCCAATACTTAGCTTAGGAAATATTCAATTATTACCACTATGTACTACATCAAAATCTTTGATAACTTATGTTTCAGAAAGCATTTTGAAGACATTTAAATTTAAACTGGAATGTTTTAATTTGAGCTTTAAAAACCCAGTAGAGTCCATGCTATTAATGATCAGAATTTTCCTTGTGCAAAACGTTGTCATGGGCAACCATTCACAAACACTTGCATAATGGCTATACCGTATTACTACCTCATAGTTTCATTCATAAGAGTTTGCCGTGTGCAAAAACTATTAAACCATTGGTCAGGCAAAGCTTTAATTAATTAGTCATGTGCCATAGTGAAAAGTTCGAAATAATTAATCCCCCCCAAACAGTATTTTAATAATAAAGGGATGCGTTGCCTAATATAGATTATATAGCGTATACTGGTATAATTAAAGCCTTAGATTTGGTAAACAGAAAAGCCATATATTAATACATTATATTAAATTTACTGATACTGATATACATAGTGCATAGTTAAATAAGCTACAATTTTTTAATATTTCTGAAATTTAAAGTCATATAAAATTATCAATAAAACAATACTTAAATAGCTTGTGACACGAACAGCGGAATCGGGTCCCAGAATGTGGAGAGGAGGTCCATGTTAAAAAAGGACAAACAAAGTCGTACTTTAAAAGTTCATAACTTTAAAACTATAACAGCTAAAAATATGATTTTGGTGTTATAATGCTGTAAAAAAAATTAGCTCTATTCAACTGTGCCATTGGTTTATTTTTGCTAACATTTTAAATTTTTTATCAAAGTAGGCCTACCTAGGCTAAATTTAATTTAATAAGTGAGCTAATTTTTATTCTTATTTATTTTTTAGGTAAATTTTGAGCTAACGGTATTTGGTTCGGGTTTGACAAGAGTTGTCTCACCCTAAAAACGGTGACGTCACTTTATAGAATCCCAACATTGGACTTGAGTGGGTGTTCCACAGTATATAGTCTAGATCACAGGGGTTACCCCAGGACAACTACTGTCTACGGCGTCATACTGAAAAAAAAATATTTTGATGTTTGTATTGCATTCAAATAATGCAAGTTTTAGTTTTCTTGTGTTATGTTTTTAAAATTGGGGCCCCACCCCAGTCCTAGAAGATCATTCGAAATGCAATTTAAGCAGTAGTCTCCCTTTTGTTACTGAGGTTTTAGCATGCGGGTGTTTCGATTTTCAACTCATCAAAATACAGCACTTTTGGCAAGCATCTTTTTTTCATCAGCAAGAATATGTTCTTTTTTACTTTCTTTTGAAACGTGTAAGTTAAATTTTAATACAAATTAATGGAGAATTTCATTTTAATATACTTCATATTAAAAGTATCGTTTATGACGCAAGTAATTCTCAGTAAAGAACAGTAATTTTATCACACTCAACGTTCGGGTCCTACAATTAATAGGTCTATCTATTTACCCGAAGTCCAGTTTTGGAATTTCACTGCGCTTAGAGTGAGTCAACTGTAGACAAAACAGCTAATCCATCTTTACACTGGTCTGTATTTGAAGGACCACACTTCATAGTCTCTATGTCCACAAGCCTGACATTAATAGTAAAGCTTTAAAGTAGATCAGTTGGTATCTGCACTACCAGTACATAGACTTCAAGAAAGAAATAAACACACCAGGTGTTATTATGGATTTCTGATGTTTACTTCTTCTTCTAATTTCAATCTAAATCACAGTTTTCCAAATCATTATCCCTCTTACTCACAAAAACTCATCCACCTTATAAATTATATTACTTTCGTTCACTCTCTGACTCTCAACCCATTGCCAGTCAGACCTGGCTGACTCAGATACACAGAATCATATCATAGCACAATTGAAAAAATGCTTTAGCTCGAATACCTAATGATGTACATGTCATGAACACTAACAAAAACATGTTAATGTAATCTGACTGTGACAACAGAGTATAAAATATATCATTAAATTTGCAACTCTCGTTGAAATAATTTCTGGATGCTGAATAGGTTAATCATAGGCATGCTCATTTATTGATTTAAGAAGTAATCCTACGGAAGTGACATAGTTGACATACCTTATACTTAATTTGTTATATATTTGTTGTTACTGTTAGTAAGCCTTCCAACCCCCAGTGCATGATTCCCTCACAAAGTAGCACTTGCAATCAGTGAAATATCATCATAAACACCAGGCACAGAAACATTGCAAATCCCCTCTACATGCATAGGAGCCAAAATGATCAATAAATTGATCATGGGCCCTTAATATATAGAAGAAGAAGAAGAAGTGCTCTATCTCAGGAGTCTAATTCAAATATATCTGACTTTGATGGACATGCACAAATACCATGCCTGGAATCCAGGAAATAACTAGCTGTAAGCTTTTCAGAGACTAAAATTATCTATCACAATTCACAGTGGCCCATGACTATAGCCTCATAATTTTGTAGGCCTATAACTTGGCAGGTATTAAGGGAATTTAAAAACAACATTCTTTAAAAATTATAACCAGTGACATCAAAATTTTACTAATCCTGTGTAAGCTACACTATATAAATAGAGCTTTACGGTTGGTTATCTGCTCCCAGTACTCTGGTACACTTCATTGAGTAAGCTAGAGTGGTTCCAAAATTAATAAAGACTTTGAATGACGAATCAGATGTCAGAAAACATTAACATGTCTAAGAAAACTAATTTTGCTGTTACGATGAATGCAATTTTTGGTCCATTATATAATAGTCAGACCATTTTCTGTTGTGTTATGGCTGTTTATTTCCAAGTCTTAATTACTAAGTGGGCCTAACGGTCAATTAATTTAGTAGAGAAGTTAGGTATATTAAGTATTGCTTCTATAATTTATAATTTTTATGTAACTTATTTTTTATCTTGAACATTTTAATTTCAGTCGACAAACAAAACTATGTCAAGCAAGCAGACAAGCTTTTTGATGAAGCTCATGAATTAGTAAGTTACTGGTATGGTAGTAAGGATCTTAAATGTATAGATAGGCTTTATGTAAATACATATGCCTTGAATTTACAAGTCATAAATACCCACTGTTGAGCCGGTGCTCTAAAAATAATTGCTAAAATTTATTGCTTTCAAAAGTTGCTTACACCATTAGCATGTTAAATTAATAATAGCTTTATGTATTTCTATTTAAAATTACTGATGAAGTTACAGCCAGTTAAATATACCCAGTACCGGCTACTCATTTTCTTTGCATGATAAAGCTGGAGATAATAGACATTTGAACAGAAAATATTTTACTATTTGCTAAGTATAATGCATTTAGCACTAATTAACAAATAGCAAAGGATCAGGATGCAAGTAGCAGGTTATCATTGACAGCAAGCAACTGAATTATAAAATCTACATAAAATTTAAACATAATGTTAATCAACACTTTATGCAACTTTATATTATATGTTTTATCAGCTGGAGCAGATGGAATTGGAAGTCAAGGAGCTTGATCAGAAAGACAGACAGAAGTACCACACACGTGTGAAAAGTTTTAAGATAGAACTCACAAAGCTACAAACAGATCTGGTTTGTTTGGATTTTAATCATAAACATCTAGTTTATGGGTTTAAAGCAGTGGTTCCCAAACTTTTAAGTTTGGCGGACCGGTGAACAAGTTTCAAAATTTTACCAGGGACTGGTGCATGATTTATTTTTATACTTTTATTTCTATTTGACAATAAATATTTATCTTATGGGGACCAGCAGCGTTAGGCATGCGGACGGGTAAAGGTCCACGGACCGCCATTTGGGAACCATTGGTTTAAAGTACCCGTATTATCCCCACAGTTTCATCCCTTTGGAATTCAGCACAATGTAATATAAATACACTCAATAGACCTTTTGCAGTCAAAAACAGATCATTTGTGAATTTTTTAAAATTATTTTTTTGCATGGCTTTTTCATTTGAAGAGAAAATAACTTGATTACTAAACCAACTATTGTTATAACATTTTCTTGTAGAAAAGAGCAAAACTGGGGATTGATGCCAACAGAGATGAACTTCTTGGAGATGATACACATGATTCTGAGGATCAGGTAATACTATACAAAAAATTCATTCATTGTGACTGTTTCTGGTAAGCAACCAACTACTGGTACCTGCAAGTTGCATTCATCAAAGTACAATAGTTCATAATGCCACACACTGGTCATTAGCCACCAGCTTGGATAATACTATGATTCATTCAGTCATACCAGTCAGCCTCTTGCTTGGAACGTACTATGATTTAAAAAGGTCTACGAGTAATGAGCCATCTGCTTTGATAGTACTATGATTTAAACAAGTCTTTCAGCCTCGGAATAATTGACACCAGCACTTTTAGGTGGGGAGGTCCATTTTACCTTTTTTTCTCTTATGTAATTTTTTGGTGGGGCGTGGTTTAACTATTACTTTATTTGACAGAGAGCCAGGCTTTTGGACAATACAGAAACTCTTGAAAGAACAGGACGAAGACTGGATCATGGCTATAGAATAGCAATAGAAACTGGTAAGAACATTTTATTCAATGCTAATGTTATTGAATTTTGAAACTTCAATGAACCCTTTTTAAAAATCTGCCTTACAACATTGGAAGGTGGGCGGGGTGTATAAAGTCTCTGTCTCATTATCATACTCCAGAATACTGGTACCGGTACTAGAAAGGTATCAAAAGAAATACAGATTGACCCATGGTAGTTGAGTATTAATGAGAATAGGCCAACCAAGTTGTTTAGATTAGCGATTGCCAACCTGTGGTACATGTATTCCTGTGAGTACGTCATGGGCCGCTTGGCTTGGAGGAGCGAAAAATTATATTAATTTTTAAAAAGTGAAAAATGGCACTCAAAAAATGATTCTCTTTTACTTCTGTTTTGTTACAAGAAACTATTTCAATATTTAGCAATAAATCAACAACAAATTTTATCCACAAAAATATTTTTTTCCGAATAAAATTAATAATGAGAAAACCATATTGTATTAGTATTACAATCAGATGTTGATAATTTTTATTGAGTTTTCCTGTTTATGGCCAAATATTATATTGTAATGTTTACTTTTGTGGGTTTTTTTTTTTAACTATGTTACTGGCAACCATTTTTTTCTATTTAGTTTATCATAAGAGAATTCTCATCTTATACATATGGAACATTAGAATAACTATTGCAATAAGTTTGACACAGTTCCTAATTTGAGACTGATTTTTTTAAAAACTAGGATCCATGAAACAAACTCAGGATCACATTAAAACTATTAAAAGCCTCATTGGACCATTTGCATACAAGATAAATAAATTAAATGTTATTTTAAAGTTAATTAATAATTATTGTAATAACATTAAAATTTAATGTTTGTAACAGTCAAAAGTTTTAAATATTGTTTTTTTTAATTGTAAAATAGAAACTGAAAAACATATACATTTTTTTTTATTTACTGGTATTTTAAAAAAAATTATATAATTTTTTAAGGATGAGTGGGGTGGGGGGTAAGGGAGGAGGTGTCATCATAATAAAAAGTCTAATCAAGGTATACAGGGTAACAAAAAGTGTTAGGAACAGCTGCTTTAGATGATGACATTTTCTTGTTCTAATGATTAATCACGGTCATCTTGTAAATTTTATTTTTAATTGTTTAAATAGTAATGGTGCCATACCAAAGCGATTCTTGTCTGTGCATTGACTAGAAAATGTTTTGAAATGTATCAGTCACAGGGTTCTCGTAGCAGCTAAACTAAAAACATAATCTAAGCTATCTAGGCGTGGTTCATTTACAAAAACATACATTTTACAACATTAAGTGAAACCTTGATGTTCAACATTGTTGAACCTGAATAACATACTCTTAAAATATTGTATTCAATGCTCAAGTATATTAATTGGCAAGTCTTAAATTTTTATATTAAATTTAAAAGAAGAAACAATTTCTTTTAGTTTGATTGCAAGTCATTTCTGAAGCAGTTACAAATATCTCTTACATCCTATATTATGTGAAAAATGTGTTCCTATATCCTGACAGAAGCTAATCAAATGTGAAATTTGATAAAGAACACTTTTTAAGCTAAAACACTTCCAAAATCTTTAACTTTTAACAGCAACATGCCACTGACCAAGATTAGTTTTACCTCTCCTCACTTCCCCCCATACCAATAAAATTAAATATGTGTTTTTTGCTCACCATCGACACACTTTATTCCAGAACAAATTGGAGGCCAGATCATGGAAGATCTCCATCATCAAAGACAAACAATTAACAGGTCCAGAGGAAGGGTAAGACATTTAACAAAGCTATACTTCTAAACATTTACTTTTAGATACGGTATCAAGGTGTCTCTAAAGTTTGACTTTTAGATATCAAGATACAGGTTATTTCTAGCGATTTCAAATTGAAGCAAGGCTTACTATGAAGGTTTAAACTGTTGTCACAGTCCGTAAAGAGAGAATCTATGAATGTTAAGGGTATTTTGCAACAGTGAAATAACAAGTAAATATTTGCATAGTCGAAAAACTCCTAGCACATTTATTTTAAATGTACAGTGTAACACACTGCTACTCTGACATGGCGTGGGATGGTTATTTCTTATGCTGTGGGTTATGTCAGTAGTATGGTTACTTATATTAACACTTCAGGATGCCGACTCAGTCTTCTTCATTCTTTCACTTATTATTCAGGCACGTAAAGAAGAATACTCAATTCTAGTTAAAACTCACAGTACTTTATTGAACACACTTTATATTGATAATATTAATAAATAATCCTTGCATGAATGTAATTTCACATATATATCTATAGTATTCCATCATTAAGAAAGACACGTCCTCACACTAAACTGTCAACTGTCTAATCACACAGCTCTCACGCTACTGACTCTACTGCTCTGCGCTCAGCTCTCTACTATCTCAGTCAACTCATACTTTATTACCAGCAAAGCGTGCAAAACAACCGCTCTGACAAAAACATAATTTTACTCTCCAAAAACGTGGAGTTCACATTTGTTCTCAAAAATACAATCCACATTGATTGTCTCTCCCCGTGGAAAAACCTGGTGAACACACTCACTGTCCACTCATGCTACCTCTCTGTTTACATGTGAAAACATAGTCCGTTACATGCCCCACCCATCTGAAAAAATTTTGTGCAACAAAATTTTTGGCACAAAATAATATGCTGAAATAATGATAATGTCTCTTAGAAATTTTCAATCCCACATCTAACAATCAAATCAGTGTAACAACATTAACATTTCATCATTATGAAATACAGAGTCTTTTACTGTTAATATCACACTTAATAGTGAATAATTTACCCTGGCAAAAAATTAAAAAATCACCAATGACAACCTCTTAAAATCTTTATGTATGATAATGTGAAGTGACATTAACATCTTAATGAATAATAAACACTGCAAAATGAATGTAACAATCTTAAATTTTGCATTAGAAAATTTACAATCGGTTAAAATCTGATATTCATTTACAAAAATTGATATGTACAAGTGTCTTATCAAAAAACTGAGTGAACGTATGTGTGTATATTCATTTAGAATGTCTGACTAATGTGTCTTAAGTCAGTGTCTTTGTCATTGTCTGCATGTTCAATGTGTCTGGAAAGGAAATCAGCTACTGTATTGTCTTTTCCTTTTATTGTCCTTATCTCATACTGATAATCTAATAGTATCAACGACCATCTGTTTATTTTACTATTCGCTATTTTCTTTCTATTTAGTGCCATTAATGGCTTGTGATCAGTCAATAATGTAAATTTTCTGCCTAATAGATATTTCTGTAGTTTGGTAAGTGCCCACACAATTGCTAAGCATTCTTTTTCAATGGTTGAGTAGTTAATTTCAGTTCTGCTTAATGCTCTACTTAAATAGGTAATGGGTCTTAATTTATGATTGTATTCTTGCATAAGGCAAGCTCCTAATCCAATGTTGGAGGCGTCTGTAACTAGAGTGAAAGATTGTTTAAAATTGGGTGATAACAATATGTTGTCACTTTGGAAAATTTCTTTGATTGTTCTCAGTGTATTTTCGCATTCATCCGTCCATACTATTTGTTTCTTGCTATCTTTATTTATTAGTTTCCTTAAGGGTAGTGTAACATCAGAAAATTTTGGAACAAAAGTGCTGTAAAAATTGCACAAACCTAAAATGGCTTTTACTTCTTTCTGAGTGTGTGGTGTTTTTATATTTAGTATTTTTCCTCTGTTGTGTTCTGTGGGCTGAATTGTGTTTTTACCGACTTTAAATCCTAAAAATTCAATGTCCTCTTGTGCAAACTTTAATTTGTTTGGTGCTATTGTAACTCCATGTGCTCTTAATTTGTTTAGTACTGTTTTTATAGTCTCTAAATGTGTCTTCATATCCTTAGTGTGAATACAGATGTCATCGACAAAATGTACGACATTTGGTATGCCTTCTAGCATGATTCGCATGAATCGAGAAAATGTTGCGGTGGAATTTATCATGTACTTTAAGATCTCTGAGGTATCTATGTGTATTCTTTATATGTCTTTGTCTTTTAGACTCCCTATCAGTGTTTTCTTTAGCATTTTCTATGCCATATGTAATTCTCTCTCTGATTTTTGTAATTATGTCAAATGTGTCTTGTTGTGTGCCTTTCTGGCCTAAAATATTTTCTTTAAAAAGAGTTAACGGTCCCTTTGGATTGGCCCCAAACATTAGCTCAAATGGAGAGTACCCAGTGGTGTCTTGTATACTCTCTCTATAGGCGAATAAGACCATTGGTATATATAGGTGCCATTCTCTAGGGTGGTCTATTGTTGTTTTGTTTAACATAGTTTTTAGTGTCTTGTTCCATCTTTCTACCATACCATTAGCCTGTGGTCTATATATTGTGGAATGTACTTGTATTATACCTAGCATTTTTGTAACTGCATTGGTTAAGTTGGAAGTAAACTGTGTTCCATTATCTGACAATATTTTATCAGGGAACCCATGTCTTG
>CAXITT010000701.1:378631-397271 GCA_964033795.1 Lymnaea stagnalis | reverse complement strand
CGGAGGTCACTAAATCCGATGTGAACGAAATCCTGGCTGACTCCCCGAAAAAGTTATTTTTGCTTGATTTTCTTCCGGCAAGGCTGTTGTACGAATGTTTAAATGAATATAGTCCATATCATAACTAATATCATAAATCAGTCTCTAAAATCTGGTATTGTTCAATCCTCTTTTAAAGAGGCGGTTGTAACTCCACTGCTAAAGACGACGAATCTCGACCACAATGTGTTGGGAAATTATCGCGCCTTCTCAAATCTAACATGTATATCCAAGATATTTTATAAAAACGTTTCCCGCGAGCTCCCGAATTACCTCATTTGGTGTGACTTGTTTGAGCCTTTCCAGTCAGTGCATCACTCTACCGAGACAGGTTGAGCGTCGTATATGACCTTCTGTTCTCTCGTGATGAAGGAAAGATATCGCTTTTGTTTGTTGTTACTTGATCTATCGGATGTATTCGATACACTTGACCACGCTTCTCAAACGTCTGAAAAATACGTTCGGTTTCACCGATACCGTCGGGATATGGTTCGCTCGTATCTAACAAATCGGATCCAATGATCTCAAATGGCTTGACTGCAAAGCAATCTATCATCGAATTCGTTCTACCCAGGGCTAAGTCCTTGACGGTGCTTTTCAATATGTAATTTCAGCCCCTGGGTGCCAGGATCAAGCAATTTGATATGGTATATCACATTCGGAGGTCACTAAATCCGATGTGAACGAAATCCTGGCTGACTCCCCGAAAAAGTTATTTTTGCTTGATTTTCTTCCGGCAAGGCTGTTGTACGAATGTTTAAATGAATATAGTCCATATCATAACTAATATCATAAATCAGTCTCTAAAATCTGGTATTGTTCAATCCTCTTTTAAAGAGGCGGTTGTAACTCCACTGCTAAAGACGACGAATCTCGACCACAATGTGTTGGGAAATTATCGCGCCTTCTCAAATCTAACATGTATATCCAAGATATTTTATAAAAACAATTCCCGCGAGCTCCCGAATTACCTCATTTGGTGTGACTTGTTTGAGCCTTTCCAGTCAGTGCATCACTCTACCGAGACAGGTTGAGCGTCGTATATGACCTTCTGTCCTCTCGTGATGAAGGAAAGATATCGCTTTTGTTTGTTGTTACTTGATCTATCGTATGTATTCGATACACTTGACCACGCTTCTCAAACGTCTGAAAAATACGTTCGGTTTCACCGATACCGTCGGGATATGGTTCGCTCGTATCTAACAAATCGGATCCAATGATCTCAAACCGCTTGACTGCAAAGCAATCTATCATCGAATTCGTTCTACCCAGGGCTAAGTCCTTGACGGTGCTTTTCAATATGTAATTTCCGCCCCTGGGTGCCAGGATCAAGCAATTTGATATGGTATATCACATGTTTGCGGATGATACCCCACTCCAGAAACCTGGGATCCCCTCTCAGTTCCCTAACTCAGCTTTGAAGTATGACACAGAAGACAGTGGAGTCAGTTAAGCACAAGTTGGCTATAAACAAGCTTAAATTGAACGAGAAAAAAGACCGAGTTGATCCCCATTGCTAATACTAAAAAAGCTAAAATATATAAATAACACACAAAACCTTACCCTCTCTGGTATATAGATTGAGTTTGCGTAAAAACTGCGAAACCTTGGTGTCTACTTAGACAGAACACTATCTATCGAAAACCACATAAACATGCTTTTTAAGGCAAATTTTCTAGACCTTTTTTAACGTTAGATGCATCAAAGTGGCTGATGTCTGCATTCATGCTATCACACATGGACTACTGTAATGTTCTATGTTGGGTCTTCCAGCTATGCTCCTAGATACAATTCAAATAGCACAGAATAATGCGGCTCGCATTAATCTTTGAAAATACAAATATGATCATGCTAAAACACTTCTGAGAGAGGTGCATTAGCTGCCGGTCCGTGCTCGCATACAGTATAAAATAGCAATTCTGTTCTACCGCTGCTTGCATGACCTGGCACCATCATATTTCAAAGTGCTGCTGACACCGTATGTAGCAATTTGACAATTCCGATCATCTGATGGAACACACTTTTAATACCACGTGATCGCCTTGAGACTCTACGAGGGGCATACTTTCGCATTTGCTGTCCCAACAATTTGGAACACCCTGACTGTCACTCTCAGAAACAGCCAGTCACTTGAGTCTTTCAAAACTGATTTAAATACATATCAATCTCGCAAACACCTGCTGGAGTGATGTTGTCTAACTGGATAGTATCTTGTAGATGTGTATTGGCCTGTGTTGTTTATGGTTGCACGATATGAAAGACTTAGAATGGGTATTCTCGTATATAGTTTTTGTAATGTTGCATTTTGTATTTCAATAAGGCATATTATCGATTGTTTCATTTCTATTTTAATGTACTAGACTATATACCGCGCTTCAAGGCTTTGAGGATAAAGTGTCATTTTTAAACAAATTTTATTATTATTATAATTATTAAGATCAATAATGTTCTTTTTTCTTGTGGATGTTTGTGTGGTGTAGACTAATAAGGTTATTTTTACAATTAATATCGCCTGGTTGCCTATTGCCGGATTTGTCAGAGTGTAAGAAACACCTCAAGTTTACAGCTGAATGAAGGATCATTTTCTGAGCAGGTGATACAATCATACGAGATGTATCCCTAGACACAAGCAGGTGATACAATCATACGAGATGTATCCCTAGACACAAGCAGGTGGTACAATCATACGAGATGTATCCCAAGACACAAGCAGGCCATACATTCATATGAGAGTTATCTCTAGAAGCAAACAAATAATAAAATCAAACAAGGGCTAGCCCTAGAGTCGAGGAGGCTATAAACGTATGAAAGAGTTATCCACATATACCTACCAATAAAAATCATCTCACAACAAAACCTATGTTTGCCACGTTATGACAACAAAATATGTTTATCACGTTTTGCCAACAAGCATATATTTGCTACGTTATGCCAACAAAACCTATAATTACCACGTTATGACAACAAAACCTATATTTACCACGTTGTGCCTACAAAACATATAATTTCCACTTTTCCCAAGATGAAACAATTTACATAGAAGCTTGAAGTACAGCGTAAGACTTCTGGTAGAGATTTGGAGTTTTAAAATAAAATACGCTGTAGAATCTTCTATAATCATTGGAAACTTTTAAGAATTTTCAAAAATAACTTTAATTAATATTCAAAAAACAATTTAGGAAAATCACAGAATTATAGACACAGAAGATATTAAGAAATGTCGCTTTGATGTAGTCATGATTTCAATAATACAACTTTCAAAACAAAGTGCCAAACTCTAAGACGTTTACATGAAAGCAATGTCGGGGCGGGCCTGGGTGGGTCGGGATTAGTTGTGGGGCCGGCCCAGTTAGGGGTGAGCCCAAATAGGGGTGGTCAAAAGCAGGATTCTGTATAAAAAGGTTTATTTAAGTGTCACAAGTTATGGAGCCAATATAATTATTTAGGTGAATAGTAAAATAAAAAAAATTAAAAAAATTAAAAGTTTTCAATTGAAGGGGATTGAAAATGTAAGAGATAAAGATTTGAGAAGCCCTCTAGTTTATAAATATATAATAATGTGTGTATTTTTAAAAGAAATATTGTCTTGATATTTCCATCATGTGTATATTTTTTACAAAAAGTGACATACAAAAAACAAATACAATAAAGACTCACATCATTTAAAGTTAAATTTAAAACTGAAATTCAAAGCCCATCGAGCACGTTCTTGTGGATAATGAAGTGACATACACACAACTGAACGTAATGCATCTTCCTTCAAAGTTGTTTGAAAGTGCACCATTATTATATAGGCTTACTAAAAATGCGTACTCAAAAATTAACTTTAATGGACCTTTCCTGGAGGTCACTTCATATTAACTGTACTTGACCGTTCCTCGAGGTCACTTCAAATTAACTTTAGTTGACCGTTCCTGGACGTCACTTAAAATTAACCAGTCTTGTTATTTTACTCCATACCCTCGTTACCTAACGATGGTTAAAAGCCAGTTTTAGTGATAATTTGATCATGTTTAAACTGTGCAGGAAGAATCTATGGGTCTGGAAATAATCTATAGGTTAGGAGGAATGATTATGTTAAATTTGATTATGATCCATTGTTTGTTGTTCTTGTGAGTGATTAGCATATTTTCAAACAACCAACCAAACAAACATAGTCACACTGAGCTTTATATTGTTGATGAGAGAAATATGACTTGCTGCCATTTGTATGATACAAGGGTGACGGCTTTACTTGACCTAAAATCTTATTAACATACTTAATGACGTCATTCACATGAATGCATTGATTAGATATCTTTTTTTTTCCTTCAAAATTGACACATCGCTGGTCTATAAATATATCAAATAAGAACAGAAATGTTCAACATGTTGAAACAAAGAAACAAATTCAAATAGGTCAACTTATTACATTTTGTAATCACTGATTCTCCCATTTTAGCAAACATTTCAATATTTTTGCAACCTCTACTTAAATAATTTACATCTTGCTAAATACATTATTGACTTATTGACAGGTCATTTCATCAATTATTGACTTATTGACAGATCATTTCATCCATTATTGACAGCAATTAAATTTTAATATGTTTATAACAGCCCACTTTATCCATTATTGACAAATCCCTACATTTGTTATTAATGCCAATAGATCTATTATTGAGAGCTCATTGCATACATTATAACAGCCAATATATATATATTATTAATTTCGCAGTTAATCCATTACTGACAATCCTACCTCTCATACATCCGTTATTGACAACAACATACATCCGTTTTGTAAACACCATCTATCCACCAATGACATCCTGCTTACATCCACTATAAACAAACTCATCCATCCACCAATGACAGCCTGCTTACATCCACTATAAACAACCCCTTACTTCAGTTGTTGACAAGAATCATCAGAACCAACATCTCAAAAAAATTAGGTCATTAAAATTTAGTCATAAACTTTATCCAGTGTAAACGCTACTAGTTGAAACTGGTCACGCCACGTTCATTATACTTAATAAATTTTAGTTGTTGTTAACTAATTACGCCACACTCGATATACTTAATAAATCTGACTTGTTGAAACTGTTCATGCCACATTCGGATGTCTGTCTAGACAACGCCTACTTGGCGGATATAATTATCTAGACACTGACCATTGATGCCCACAGCCAAACAGAGCAACCACCTTGAAACTAAGGAACACACCATCATCAAACTTTTTTTTTTTTCCAAATCGCGTCTTGCTTAGATATTATATGTATAAATACATATGTATATTCGATGAAAAATATTTTTCAATGTACCTGGACGCCTTTCAGGTGTAACACAATTATCATACACTATGCGATTATATATTTGAATCAAGCCTCGGTCACATGCTTGCAGGTGAGACTAAATATAGATAATTACATCAATTATGTTCTAAATTTAATACGAAAGCAAGGAAAAGGGACTTAAAGAGACACAACTTTATTGTGACATTTTAAATAAGTTTAATGAATGATATTTTGGCTAAGATTCCTTCTCAGCAGACAGGACATATGCAAATGATAGAAAGAAATAGAGACGAAATAAAGACGTACGTTTTCTCCATTGCTAAGTCCAAGATTACAGACGTGAAAAAAAAAGTTAAATACAACTCTTTAAAAAAAAATATTTATAATACTTTGTTATTTTATGAACCCTCTACCTCAGTAACAATAATTTCATGACATTTTAACGTGTAGACATAGTGCATGACTAGGTGCGTCATTTATATATTGATATAGAATTTTGTTTACTCCGTTGCAGACTTGGAATGCATTAGATAACGCGTCATTCAAGATTACTGTGTTGTGAATGTTTTCATGAAAAGACTACAATTTTAGACCCTAGAGTTAAATGTACTAGAGTCATGTTTTTGTCAAAATCAATTAAAAATGAAATCTTAGCTTATCTGATATAACCAAGTATAATGCAAAAATTTGAACACATTAATATGTACATAAGTCTATTAATTAAACAAGACAAACTAAATATATTTACATTTTTTTAGACGAAAAGAGCATTTCAAATATATTATCTCAAAATCTGTAGTTTGTGACTCAATTACTTTTAGCACAATGGACTTCGTATGATTGTAAGGAGTCATGATGAAAATAACTGAGTACTTTTAAAGCGCTTGTGTCTAGGTTATGTTAGCATGGGGAAAAAAACAATTCTATGCAAGATACGAATAACCCACTATTACTTCTAATTGTGACTAAAGTGGTGACTAATGAAGTATTAAATGCATTATTTCACAAATGCATTATCTATGATTTCATGCATATTAATTACATTATTTCATACTTATTCAATTTATTATTTCATACACCTTAAACCCAGCAGAGAGTAAAAAAAGAAAAATAACATGCTATTATAAACTATTTTATTTTAACAACAACCTTTCATAAATTCCTTCACTTCCTGTCAATGTGTTTATAGGAAATACAAATTCCGCAAATAACAATGGCGATCACCTAAGTTATTAACTTGTCTTAATTTCTTGTCCTATTTCATCTCTCCTGACTGCTAAGAAAGGCTCTTAGGCAAAAAAGTTCTTGTCTTTTTGTCGTGGTTCTTAATTCAACCTTCCACCAACCGTTTCCGAACATTTGGGAAAGTTTCTTACAAAAATTTTTTTCAAGGGAAGCAATTAATTTTAATTACTTTATGTTTATTGTGGACACTTTAAAGGAATTTTTTGAAACATTTTATTTTGCTTTGTTACAAAGACTTTTAAAATAAAAAAATTTAATCCAACACTTGTTCCTAAATACTTAAAATTTGTTAACATTTATGTTTGTTTTTCATTTGTTGTATAAAGCTAAAACTTTAATTTATTAACTTTAATAAAGGTTTATATCTTATAAAATATGCTTAACCAATGTTTTTTCTAGGTTCTCAGATGTCTTTTGATGAACATGGATACTTACATGTTATTTTAAGATGTACTTCACCTTAAATCGGTCCCTACATCTAGGGACATCATAGACCATATTAACATAATTGTTCGTCCATCGAGGATCGACGAGGACCATCGAGTCGTCTGCGCTGGTGACTTTGTTTGAAGTGAGGAAGAGCTGCTTGGCGTCTACCTCACTCTCTCGTCCAAGCCCACTATATCCAGCGGCAGGACTGTACGTCAAGACGACCAGTGATGGGTTCGGTTTCAGGAATTGTTATTTTTTGACACTTACGGGACTCCAGCGCCGGGTTTTGAATTCAGAGTTTCCTTCTCTTAGATGAGTTGCAGACCAAGCTTAACGAGTCTCATCCTCTCGGGGTGATGTTTTTGCTTCACTGGCCTTTGGCTGGACTTGAACACCAGACCGCCAACTTGAGGTTTGCTCAGTAGACCATTTGGCCACCCATTCACCCTAAAAATAAGCCATAATAATAATCAAAGCCCTCTTAAATTCGGAGCCGCAGGACGTAAACATAGACAATATGAATGCCACATAATATTATGCATTATGAAAGAAATCCTTACAACCTCGCCTAGCAATAAAGTACCTATTTACACGGTGTTATTTTTTCGGGCGCATGGCTTGATCCCCCAAAATGACACCTTTTCTTTAATATGCAGAAGTGGCATTTTCGGACAAATGCATAGCTTGTATCGTAAAAGGGAGAGCGCCACAAAAATTGTGTACCCCTGGCGGGAATGATAGTAGCCAAGACATTAGACAGTGTATCGATCTATACCAAATTTCACGACCCTCTTTATCGGGAAGTAGGATGCAAATCGAGGTACCTGTCAGTCAAAGATAAAGTTAGGGATGGATAGAAAGTTTTATGAATACCATTTAATTTAATATGGATAACAAAGATAGACCTGTAGGTAAGGCGCATCTAAAATTGGTTGCCGTGTGGACTTTGAAGCCAGCTAAATTACAAAGCAAACATTTGATGATGATGAGTTTAAGCCAATCAAATCCACATCGAAGTTATTGACAAGATAGGACCAACACATAGAAGAACAAACTAAAAAGAGGCACATGACCATTTCACACTCGCATACGTTTGAAGCCCAAACATTGATTCTCAAAGCTGACATTTATTACTGTTGGAATTACTTAGAATTGAGATATAGTTTGATTTTTTTTTTTTAAATTTTTGCTGTGATTTGATCATCAATGATTTTGAAAACCGTTTAATCCCAATTTCAGACCGACCAATTCAGTGAGGATTGAGCTGAACAAAAAATTAATTTCTTTAGGCATGACTTGATCAGTTTTGCTCGTTGATTCCTTACTTTAATCATCATAAATGTCCCGTATAAAGATACCTTATTGTTTTCCGCAAGCCATCATCATGGGAACAAAGTTGCATTTATAGCAACACCTTTCATTAAGTACAATGACTATCCTCAATAGTGTTAGGTTTATGTAGACAGTGAGCAACATAAATGTTATCACCATAATGCAACACCATTCTAGAACATTATTAGGAATCCAGACCGACATATGCTTAGTCAGAAAGACTTGTATATTTTTAATAAGACTTATTTAAGAAAAAAGTTCATGCCTATCTTCACCTCATTCATTTTCTGAGGAACTCAGTACATCGAACTTCGTGGCCTAAATAGTGACGATGGAAATTTTCATGATTTGATTCAATTTATAGATATGAATCGTGGCATATCTAAATTGGTAATACTTGTTAAATTATCACATGATCCAAAAAAAATTGATGGAAATGAGCAAGTGAAAGGAAAACAGTTTGTTACATCAGCCATCATTTCTAAAGGGATCTCAATAGGAGACGATGAAAAAGTTATACGTCGGAAACTGAACAATTGTCGTTGGCGCTACGATATGTCGACAACGTAGAGAGTGCAGAGCTTAGCACTACGATATGTCGACAACGTAGAGAGTGCAGAGCTTAGCACTACGATATGTAGACAATGTAGAGAGTGCAGAGCTTGGCGCTACAATATGTAGACAACGTAGAGAGTGCAGAGCTTGGCGCTACGATATGTAGACAACGTAGAGAGTGCAGAGCTTGGCGCTACGATATGTAGACAACGTAGAGAGTGCAGAGCTTGGCGCTACAATATGTAGACAATGTAGACAATGTAGAGAGTGCAGAGCTTGGCACTACGATATGTAGACCACGTAGAGAGTGCAGAGCTTGGCACTACGATATGTAGACAACGTAGAGAGTGCAGAGCTTGGCGCTACAATATGTAGATATGTAGACAATGTAGAGAGTGCAGAGCTTGGCACTACGATATGTAGACCACGTAGAGAGTGCAGAGCTTGGCACTACGATATGTAGACAACGTAGAGAGTGCAGAGCTTGGCGCTACAATATGTAGACAACGTAGAGAGTGCAGAGCTTGGCACTACGATATGTAGACAACGTAGAGAGCAGAGCTTGGCGCTACGATATGTAGACAACGTAGAGAGCAGAGCTTGGCGCTACGATATGTAGACAACGTAGAGAGCAGAGCTTGGCGCTACGATATGTAGACAACGTAGAGAGCAGAGCTTGTCGCTTCGATATGTAGACAACGTAGAGAGCAGAGCTTTGGAAAAAATATTTCCGTATGCACAACTGTAGCGTTTATTCAAATGCGATAAAACTTTCATGAGATGTTGGGCGCTAGCCCGCAATGATTTTAAATTATCATAAGCGTTTTAAATTATTCCATTTTGTGCCAGGAGCCCTAAATTGTTTTTATTTTTTTGTTATAAGAGCAATATTAATATCAAACGTATGCGCTCCTATGAGATAAACCGTTAGTGTGTTGTTGTGATCACACCAGTGAACGTTTCTCAATCATTACAAACATTTTAAATTACTATTTTTTCAGCCAAATTTTATTTTTTTTCTAATATGAGCTATAAAAATTTAATTTAAAACAGAGCTAATACATGGGTGGATAGAATTTTAATTAAATACATGTTGTGACATTAGGTAGAAGAGAAGTGACTTGTTCAAGAATCCGCCATAGAGATGTGTAACGTCTTGCTTGAAGCATACGTTAGATTGGCTTGTACATTGTCTTACTTGTGTTAAGCATATGTTCATTGAACATACTTATTTATGTGACAGCCATCTATATTACATATCATACGTTTTGGGGCTTTTGATATCAAGTTTTGTAAGTAATTCCTTATGTGATTGGTGTAAATTAAATATCACATTGCATAGTATGTTTAAAATTAATTTGGTTTATTTACTTAAAGTTACGTGCAGTGATGTAGCTAGGGTTGATGCGTTAAACTCATGGTCTCCCAATGAAAAAAACAACAAGAAACAATTTCTTCTTTTCATTCAATATTTTCTATGTAAATATTTACCATCGTTATTTATTTTTTTAAATGTGTAAATTGATAAATGTTAACAGTAAAGTAAAATACAGATTAAAATTAAAGGCTACGTTAACACAAAAGGGCGGCAGCGGAAGTCGATGAGAGAAGTTGGAGGTTTCCGCTGCCACTCCCCTTTTGTTTATAGTAAGTAAAATTTAATTTAAAAAAAATAATAATTAAAAAAATAAATAAATAGAAGACTTATCTAATTGGATGCTTACCATGAGGAATGCTACCCAAATAGTTTACACTCTACTTTAGCCCCACGATCTTGTTTCCTTCCACCCCTCTTACAACCCCTTCTTCCCTCATACTGCTTCTAGTTCCCACGTTTCCATCTCTTACACCATAAACGTATGTGTACATATTGCTTCTTAATCTTTAATCCCCCTCCCCATTCTTGTCTCATGTGTTATTTATAACCCCCCCTCCCAATTGTTGTATCTCCCTATCTACTTTCACTCACTTCCTATTTCCCCATAACTCAGTGTCTTTAGATATTTTATTAGCAAATCCCGTATTCCGTAGTTTTTATATCAAACACTCTTTAAAGAGTTTCTTAGCATCCCATGTGTTATATGTCAGAGGTCAAAGTTCATTGTAATATTTTACACATTTCAGATCCTCTAGTTGACAGAGGCGTAGCTAGAGTATTTAGAAACCTGGGATATGATTTGTGTTTACGTCCCATCTCTCCAAATGTTTCACAATGAAATCAATTATTTTCATCTATATGATACCACCAACGCTCATTTTGGCGCTATACCCCCACCCTCCTTAAATTGTATAACGCATGGGGACATATGACGCCCTCTCCACCGTTTGTTGATTACTTTAAATGATTCACTTCAACACCAAGACTTCTTTTAACTATTACAATTTCATTTTGTCAAAAGAATAGAAGGATTCTTAAAGATGTATAAAACCATGGTTACAATTGATCACATATTTATGCCTGCTAAGAAATATGTATATATTTGCTTACAGTTTAGTATATATTGAACTGTTTACGCTCTGTAGTGTTTAGGAATATAACTGTAAAACATTATATACCTGAAAGAAGTATCCTAACTGTATTTTAAGTGTTACATGTGTTGGTTATACCTTATTTTTATATGTCAGCGTTTTGACTGGCTGTTCAAGGATCCCAAAAGTTCGTTTGCGTTAAAGAAACACATTTATAACATTGTTTAGCCAAAAGCCTTGATGGATAACAACATTTTTGTGACATGGTTTAAACAACTGCCTTTATGAACAACCACATTTCTTACATGGTTTACTCCGCTACCTTGATTGACAACCACATTTGTTACATGTTTTTACCCAACTGCCTTGATGGAAAACAAATGTTTTCCCCAACTGCCCTGTAGGACGCAGTGCCATTTTTTTCCATACATAATGTTCAGTCGCCATTCGCTTGTTGACTAGGCGTTTATTTCTAATGTGCTCATATCAATTTTGCTTGGCTAAGATTCCACACAAGTGCTGGTTTTAGTCAAAATGTGGCATAGGTTCTCTTTAATGACGCGAAAATAGTTTACTGCCACAATTATTGATAGGTGATTTGCACGTAATAAACACTCATGACAAACAAAAATGAGACATTATTAAAACAAAAATCAAGTCAAAAACATCATCAAAAAATATAAAGACACTGATTTGGAAATAATAGGCACTATACAAATATGAAGATGTGTCTGTCTTTATTTAAGACGAAGGATAAACTAATAAAGTGGCAAACAATATATGACCGTATTAAGAAACACGCCAAGTCGCAGACAACATAATTTTATATTGAATCACAACCCTAATGGCAGACATCATGATAACATCTTAAGACATGATCCACGTGGTGGACATCATAAGAAAATTTTAAAACATGAGAGAAGTGGCAGACAAAATTAACTGTAAAACATTATATACCTGAAAGAAGTATCCTAACTGTATTTTAAGTGTTACATGTGTTGGTTATACCTTATTTTTATATGTCAGCGTTTTGACTGGCTGTTCAAGGATCCCAAAAGTTCGTATGCGTTAAAGAAACACATTTATAACATTGTTTAGCCAAAAGCCTTGATGGATAACCACATTTTTGTGACATGGTTTAAACAACTGCCTTTATGAACAACCACATTTCTTACATGGTTTACTCCGCTACCTTGATTGACAACCACATTTGTTACATGGTTTTACCCAACTGCCTTGATGGAAAACAAATGTTTTCCCAACTGCCCTGTAGCACGCAGTGCCATTTTTCCATACATAATGTTCAGTCGCCATTCGCTTGTTGACTAGGCGTTTATTTCTAATGTGCTCATATCAATTTTGCTATGCTAAGATTCCACACAAGTGCTGGTTTTAGTCAAAATGTGGCATATGTTCTCTTTAATGACGCGAAAATAGTTTACTGCCACAATTATTGATAGGTGATTTGCACGTAATAAACACTCATGACAAACAAAAATGAGACATTATTAAAACAAAAATCAAGTCAAAAACATCATGAAAAAATATAAAGACACTGATTTGGAAATAATAGGCACTATACAAATATGAAGATGTGTCTGTCTCTATTTAAGACGAAGGATAAACTAATAAAGTGGCAAACAATATATGACCGTATTAAGAAACACGCCAAGTGGCAGACAACATAATTTTATATTGAATCACAACCCTAATGGCAGACATCATGATAACATCTTAAGACATGATCCACGTGGTGGACATCATAAGAAAATTTTAAAACATGAGAGAAGTGGCAGACAAAATGCAGACAACATAATTTTATATTGAATCACAACCCTAATGGCAGACATCATGATAACATCTTAAGACATGATCCACGTGGTGGACATCATAAGAAAATTTTAAAACATGAGAGAAGTGGCAGACAAAAAGAGAACATATTAAGACACTATCCAAAGAACAGGCAGCACAAGAACATATTAAGACACACCCTGTGTGGCAGACATCAAAAGAACACATAAAGACACAGACATTGGATACGGAGTAAGGAAAATAATAATAGGACATTCTCAATCAGCAGCGTTGTAGAAAAACAATTACTAAATTATTTCGAACGCCACATTCAAAAGTTTACATAAGTTATATATATATATATATATATATTGCATAAAACAAACAGTGCAATAAATTTTCATTTTCCCAAAACCCCATTTACGAAAAGAAACACCTTAATAAAATATAATGATCTCATTTTAAACCACTAAAATGTCCAAGACAGCCAACAGTCGTAAGCGTTGCACGGCTCAAACTTTGGTTCAAAAGTGTAAGTGTCAACTACATTTTGTAAACTTTGATCTTTTCCATCACTCTCCAATTAAGTGTAGAATGATGCAAAATTAAATTCCGATATGTGATAAAATACATTCTTGTATTTTAAATTTTTAATTTAAAAAATGTTATTGGGTCTATACAGATTTGTGGGACGAGATTAATCTAGGCTAAACATGAAAACTCAAGGGACACACACGTAGAGAAGATTGTACGTCCAGCTGATTCTGAATTTAAGATGTCTTTAATCATTATTATGGCTAATTTTAACAATATTCACCGGAAAGTTTGAAATGCCACCTCAAAATTGTCTAAAAGAAACCACAATTTGAAGTATGTTAAAAAATACTTCTTAGCATTTTGAGTTTGCCCGACAGTCTTCTGCACACAAAATTTCTGCAGCCCTTCCTTCACGCGATTGAAATTACAGTTAGGGGTTAAATTATAAGCATGTTCTAAATGATTACCCTAGTTTCACGCCAAAACTGAAAGAAATTAAGTCATGTATGGTACAGGGCACAATGATGCCTCCTACAAAACATTAAAAGGTCCTTTCCTGTTTAAAAAGTATAACAGAAACTGTGAATGTAATTATCATTTTAAAAAGACACTTATGCTATTAAAAAAAAAATAATAAAAAAAAAAAAACATAAACTAAAATTATTGGATACGGCTCCCCAGAAACCTGCATTGATCAAGATTCATCGACGCCTTCAATTTCCAGCATAGTTTCATATGAAAATGATCGCCAATTGTTCTGTCGATAGATACACTGCCTGTTGGCTGACCTACTATCAAGATGGCTAAGGGTAAGGGGACACGATTCATTTTTTAGCACCCCCCCCCCAACTCTGAACCTCATAATTATATTAATATTAAATGCATTAGTCTCGTTCTCAAGGACGTATGCACAATCGGCCATCTCTTAGCTACGTCTCTTGCTACTGCCTTCTCTCCCCAAATCTGGGCCCACCCCCCTTTTCAGGGGAAGTATTTCTGATAGAAACACTGCTCCTGGATTGTTCGCAAAGACCGAATGATGTAATATGTTTTTAATAATGTAATATGCAAATAATTAAATAATGAATGGTTTTGTATTGTATCCCTAGGATATGGGATCAAATTCAGGTTTACTACAGCATAAGATAAGACATAGTAATCCACATGGTCAAATACATTGCACATGTCACTTCATCGGTTTAGCACATTTATTAATTAATATATTTCTGTTGAAAATATACATTTAAAGTTTTTAATATAGTTATTAAAAGTTAAAAATAAAATTATGTTATTAATAATCATAGCACTTATTACACAAATTTTGTATTAATGGGTTTCATCATCATCATTAGAGGCGCCACAGATGACATGTTAACCATGCCCCTCGTTTCGTTGCTGTCTTCAGCACTACGCACTGCATAAGCCCAGTGTTAGTTCTGTCCACACTTTGTTGTTACCCTCCAATCTTTTATCTTTGTCTTCCTCTTTCAGCACTGTGGCCTGCTAGACGCTATTATAAATATAACGCATATATCCATTTACTATATCCAGACAAATGTTGGATGACAAAAATCCATCACCATCCTTAAGGTTGGATGAAGTCTTGATCAGTAAATCTCTAATTGGCAAACACGTGTCCAAGTTTTCAGACGAGTGCCAAACATTGAGACAATACAAATACACTAAATTAAACATATTCATTCTTATCATTTATCCAAACTATATGCATTGTAAAACAGTTTATTCCAATAAAAAGATGAAATAGAAATGTTTATCCAACTCACGTTAGAAATGTTCATCCAAAAATAACTAGGCTTAGAACTGTTCATTCAACTCATCAGGTCTTGAGTTACGATCTTAAAAAGATCGTTTCTACTATTGAACTCTGTTTGCACAGTGAATGTACTCTAGTTTACTATAAATCACAATCATATGTTATCTGAGATCAATGGTCTTACAATTTTGATGCGTAATAACATCTCAACGGTCTACCAACGTATCATCTGTGGCATAAGATGTTTAGGAGAATTGACATGTTATAGTAAGGCTTTAAGTCTCATATATAACATAAATTCACTCGGGTTATAGCATGACATTGGGTAATCATTTAGCATAAACAGATATTCAAACTGTTCTGTCACATTAATCAGTGCTGGGGAGCGATGAGTGGAAATGTGGGGTGTCTAAGACTGTCGGACTAATTCAAAATGCAGGTATGCAAGTAGGCGCTAGTTGAATTCAATGTTATTTTTCATGCATTTATGAGATGAACTTTTAGTTTCTCCAGTGCGAAAGGCTCAAATAAGCCATATTTTGGAACATTACTTACTTACTCCAGCCCAACATAAGCTAAATACATTTCAAAAATTTTGCAGGGAGCCTTGAAATGGCAAGCGGTTCTGCTTGACTTGCCTTTGTTACATAAATATTTTTTATTACTTTATTACAATTATTGTTTAATTTTTATTTTAATTTATTATTGGTGCTCACAAATTAATAAAACATATGGAATTTTATTTTTTATACACATTTTTCCATGACAAAAAGCTGAATTCAATTTGCTCTGAAAGCAAATAACACAATACACTAACAATTGNTTAATTTATTATTGGTGCTCACAAATTAATAAAACATATGGAATTTTATTTTTTATACACATTTTTCCATGACAAAAAGCTGAATTCAATTTGCTCTGAAAGCAAATAACACAATACACTAACAATTGGCTGGCATGGGTCAACTTTTCATAACAAAAATGTTTGATTGCTTAATTTCCTTTAATTATGCTGAAGTATCGACATATTTAAAATTATGAGTAGATCCGTATGTTGATAATCAAATAACTTAAGTTTAAGACATAAAAAAATATGTTTCTACTTTTTTGTAAAATCAAATTAATAGTTAACTGTCGAAAATATTAAGTTGCTAATCTACTTCACAAGGAAGATAAACAACAGAGGCAACCATCAAAGTTAGTTCAACGTTTTATTGTAGGAGAACAAAATGGAGTCCTACCAACATAGAGCACAAGACAGCATAAAAACATGACGTCACCACACAATAAATAATGTAATGTGCAAAACAATGCGCAATTAGCATTCAGCATTTTGTCAATTTCCAACAATGTGTGCATGTTATTTTCTTTGGAACCTGAAATTAAAGTGTGTAAAAGTGTATTTTATGAAACTGTAAGTTAGGTTTTAATTATTTCATACTTTTTAAAATATTTTTGGCCATTTTTTTTGTTGGTTTTTGTTTATTTTCATAGTTTTATGGCCACTGCGAAAGTGTGTAAACTCCATGTCTTTTTACTTATGACTATAGGCTTTGGGGAGGTATTCTCTCCTCCCCAGACAATTTATTTATTTCTGATTTTGGTATTTAATGTGGGGGAGGGGTCTACACTGAAGAAGAAATGGCTTACCGAAGAAAATTTACGGTAAGGAACTATATCAAAATCAAAAACAAAAATCGAAAAATGAAATACAATTCCAATTTTTAAATTATAATTTACTCATTGTTTACGAATCAAGATCTCGGTAATGGGGAGGATATATAAAATTATCTCATCTGATCTTTATCACCACACGAACGTCGCCACATATATTCATAGAAATATGAGTTGAACTGCTCTTTAAACAAACCAAATTTTATCGAATTTCAATCTTACCGCAGAGAGCACATCAAAGAAGACGACAAGTGCCGTAACTTTTAAGTACTCCTTTCTATATACGCATAATTTTAAATATAGAAAATATGTTCGCCCTCCCGAGATAATTTCTTTCTAAATTTGGTATTTAAAGTCGGGGTGGGGGGGGGTCTGGGGAGGGGTTTCATAACGTGTTTTGCCATAATGTTTGGCCGCTATCTTGATTGACACTTCACATGACTTCAGGTGTTGTCAACCAAGATGGCGGTCATGATGGGAAACCCCGGAGTGATCTCTCATCATTTACCAATAATATTTTGTTTCTCCCAGCTTCCAATGATCAAAGTAAGTGGGCCTTACATGTTGTAAACACAACAATGCCACTGGACGCCTACAAATGGGATTATTAGAAACAGTTTTAGATTAAATATGAATAACACGCTTATCAACCAAAGATGCATTTGTACAGAGAGATGGAGTGGGAAAAGAGGGGAGGGGTTGAGATAGAATGAGTAAGAATGCGAAAGAAATCGAGAGGGGGAGCCAGAGTGAGATGAATAGAGATGGCACAAAGCATGTGTAGGAAGAGTGGGAGTATCAGAGTGAGAAATACAACAAAGAGAGGAGAGTATTTGGAAATGAATCCCCACAAGTAAGCAACACATTCTAACGCTGTATCGTGGATGAACAAGCTACCAGGAATTTATATGTTAGGCAATTTAATATTATATATATTTACTTTAAAAACAATGCTATCATAGTTTACCAAATAAAAATATAATACGTTGAAAAACGAGTTTGTTTTTTTAAATTACCATAATATATATATATATTTTTTTGTATCTTTACTGTTAAGAGAAACGTACAAACATAGCCAACTTTTTAAATATGCATGTCTCGTACAATCAAATTAATCAAACAAATACAAGATGTTAAATATTATATGTTGACTTCCCTTGAAAATACATGTTATATATTAAACCCAATCTACTTGCTTTTAAGGCATCAATACATTTTTTAAGATGATATAATTCAATTTTTTTTTTCCTTTTTTTTTTTTTTGGTTAAATATGTATTGCCATCTTTGGTTGTTCTCTAACTTACATAGTGTTCCTAATTTACCTATCGAGTTTTTGAAAATCGATTTCGATTGCTTTCGTTTAATAAATTTTATTACTTTAAATTAAAACTAAAAATACGTTTTAAATTATATTGTTTTAATCATTTCAATATTTTCTTGAAGCTATTGCTGACATGGTTGTACACGGACTGCCTTGCCAACTTGAGAGACAAAACTCCTGGGTATGGTGCG